>JAUZNJ010029230.1:0-40993 GCA_034780135.1 Jordanella pulchra | reverse complement strand
TCTCATCTTTTTAAGTGGGAGAACTTGCACAATTGGTGACTGACTAAATACTTATTTTCCCCACTGTATATATATATTTGTAAGATCCAACTAAAGGTTTTTTTTGTTTTTCTCCAATTTGCTAATGATTTCACGTCAGGCTTTTAAGGGTCAAGTTTTAAGTTTTATTAAACCTTTCCTCTTTTTATTCATGTCTACAAAAAAAATGCATTGTCACATTTTTTTGTTGTCTTTTTTGTGGGTGTAGAGCAATTCTTTAGGATCATTAGATGATTTTGTATATAGGTTCCATATATAATTGCATGTGTTTTTTTTTTTTTTTGTTTTTTCTTTTTGTTTTGTTTTGTTTGACAACCTTAAATCTGTTTCTTTGTCGTTGTTTTTGCTTTTTTAAAAATTGGTTTATATACTTGTGACTCCTTCAGGGCTCGTGTTCCCCCACCTCACAGTGTGCGAAGCCAGGGCGTCTATCCAGCACCCAGATCACTTCCAGAAAGTGGGGAAGACACATTAGTTCAAGCAATCCGCAATCTGGACCGAGGGTATGGAAAAGGACTTGCTGATCACCAACCTACCGATATATATATTTTTTATTAATAATGGGAAATGCAATAAAAAGTCAGACAGTGTTTGCCTCCAAAGATGAAGTTCAGTACATTCTGGTAAATTCTAGATGGCAGCATTGTACAGGTTTTAGAAATGCTGAACAGAATATGTATTATCACTAGTTATGAATATATCAAATGAAAAGGATTCTTCAGTTTTTTTATGATTTAACAACTTTAAATGTCAAAATATACCAAAAACTAGCTTCATATCATTGTTTTTTTTTTTGTTTTCTTTTAACTTTTCCAGGGAGGACCGAGATCCCTACAGGAGAAAAACAGCTCTGTTTCCTCCCATAAGAGAGCGCTCCCCAGTCCGCCGCGAGGTGGCTCGTTCCCCTCACAGTCGCTCTGGCTCCAGTGTGAGCAGCAGAGGCTACTCACCAGAGAGAGCCAAGAGCCTGCCTTTTCCAACACAGCAAGGCAAGAGTATGTAAAGTTTATTCTTTTGACGTTTTGAAGAGTGGGGATTATATATAGCTATAAGAGCTTCTTACAATACGTAGCAGAGAATAAATGCGGTTTGATTATTCACTATTTTACAACCACAAACTTCATTACAGTGTTGTTTTTTTTGTTTGTTTGCATGGATCAGCCCAAAGTGGTGTCTTTCCAGGAAACTTAAAAAAACAAAAAAAAAAACGATGCATAGGGGGGAGTTGGATGACGGGACAGCTTTTAATTGAGCACCACACTGATCAGGTCAAGGTTGCTGGATAAACCGGTCCTGTTTGCAGCATCCTTGTATAAAACTTCCCAGTAAAGAAAAACAAAACGTGATGTTTTGGTTCTGCCTGGGAATCGCAAAAAAGATTAGCATGAAACAATGTGGCCTCAAGTTGGAGGTTTTAGATTTGCTAAGCTGCTGTAGGTGTGATCCTACAGCTTTAACTGCAGCAAAATAAGTTTTGTGTTTGTTTTAAACGAAAAGAGAAAATCCGGCATTTTTCTTCTGCTTCACAATCATGGACTTCTTTGGAATGGAAAAAAGCTCAAAGGATGTCAATACAAGTTAGTCCTTTTAAAGGCCATTTGGATTGATTCTGTGATCCAATATTATAATATGATAAATATTTAGTTAATGGAGCAATTTCTTCATAAAAAAATCCACCCAGCATACCTAAACATATAAAGTAATCTAATTAGACATCATTAAAACAGACAGAAGGCGTGTAACTGACTCAGAGTAAATTGCAACTTAATTTATTAACAGAAAGAAATTATTTTTAAAACACTTTGCTCTTAAATTCATATGTATTCATTGTTTCCTATTTTTTTTCTTTTGTTTAATCTCTTTCCGTTTCCTCCATCTACAATCTGGCTGATTGGTTTTTCCAGACTTGGACGGTCCAGAGAGTCACACAGGTGTTTCTGAGCACCTCTGGGGGGCGCTCTTTCCTCAGAGTGGACACGAGACTTTGGGTCTGTACACAAACTCACGTGAACAAGCTTGGACTTGGGTGATGTCTTTACTTGTATCTTTGTCATGCCCAAAACATGACGAAGAACAAAAGACCAGTTAAATGAATTAGAGGATTAAACAAAATGAGATCAGAGCAACATTTTCATGCAAACACAGAAAGATATAACGGCTCAGGAACTCCAGCTGTTATTTTCAAAACATGTACGGTTTTTACCCAGGTCTTAAGCGAGTGGTCTCATGAGTTTAAATCTAATGTAGAACCTAGTGGGGACTTGGGAACCTTAGGAATCCATTTTAGTCTCTTGTTGAGGGATACCTTGGCTCTTTTCATCGTTCCTACTCTGATCCACCTACTAGATTTTGTTACACAAATACTTGTCATTTAAATGAAATTAGAGTTTTCTTTTTTGTTTTGATTTTTTTGCCCAAATGTGCACATTTTCTTAGCTGTGGTATGAACCATGAAAGTGCTGAAGGTATCTCTTTACATGCTCACGATGAAACCTTTAATCCTCCATGTTCCATCAGTTGTCTGCTGTCCTCTGCTTTCCATTTCACTGTACGCTTTCCCCTGTGAAATAAGGATTCGATTTATATCCAAATAACATCATCTTTTTGTGTACTTTGCAAAGCAAGAGTGGTGGTTTTGTGATGACTTAGAGGTGCATGTTTTAAAGCATATAAAGAAGAGTACAAAGCTTTCTTCGTTGGGACAATCTAGTGAATGCAGTCTTTTACTAGATGTAACAGTCATGGTACTTAGTTTAGTGACCTTACGGTTTGGTCTTCCTGCAGGGTATGAAGAAACTTATTCTCAGTCCAAGGTAATTGGTAAGTAAAGTTCAGTCTAGTTATTGACGGCTGAAATGTGATCTCTGCTTTTATTAAGTGGGATAACTGATGAGCATTACAAGAAGATGATTGAAAAATACTGATATGTTTTCAGTTAGTCTTTATTCAGGTTTTTGCAAAAGTACTTTTTCATTTACTGTGATAGAACAACACAAAGTAGTGGCGTTTTGTGTTGTACTAGAAAAAGGGATTCACTTTTTTATTTTTTTAACAATTATAAAAACAATGGCGACAATTGGTTTTCCGGCACAGCATTGAAAGAATGAAATTGATTTATTTTAGGGAGGGAAAGAAAGGTATTAAAAGAATATTGACAGAATATTTTTACTGTATTAAAAAGGTGAAAAAAATAAAACGGTGTTAAAAGTGGTGGTTGGACAGGCATCGAAATGATATCCGTTTAGTAAATGGCTCTCGTTAACTTTGTTTCACTTCGGTGTAAAAACTGCGCCTCAAAACTCATTTTGAATGTTGTTAAACATGAAACCACATTTGTTTAAGAAAAAGAATAGTTAAATAAAACGTCTGAAAGCTTTAATGAGGGCCTAGTTTAAGAGTTGGTGGGAGTCACTAGCAGATGTATCGAAAAGAAAAAAAAACCCACGATTAAAAACAAACGGTTCACAGGGTTTCCCTCAATAATAAAAATTGGTGCATTTAATTTTGTTCTCAAACATCTGGAAAGTCTTGGAAAATTAAGCTTAAAAGTATGATATATGTTATAAAGGAACTAGTTTTACATGACATTGGAGAAAAAACTGATTAGATTAGCTGAATAATTAATGAAGTATTAATTACTTTCTGTCAACTTAGAAGCCAAGTAATGACTAGTTTACCTAAGGAGGGAAAAAAAATTCATATTTCCATCTAAACAACAAGGTTTTAATGAAGTTTCCTCAGGGGAAAAGTTGCTGCCATCTTAACCTTTTGGTACCTTTCTTAATGACTTTACCACCTTGACCCTTCTTTTTCCTTTCTTCTTTAACCAATTCTACCAAACCTATTGCACACGGATAGCCTCAATTGCTGGTAGTCAAATAATTGGCTAGCACATATTGCGACCCAGTTGCTTCTTCAAAGTAAAAGATGCAATTTGCAGAGCAAATGAATAGAAATTCAAACCGTTAAATTGGGGTAACTGAAGTTGACGGGAAGCGTTTCTCATGTGTCCTGCAGGAAGCCCTTCTCATCTTTTCTGTCCGTCCCGCCGTCGGTGATCGTAAAGACGGCACCACAAGTAGAGGGATGTGGGTATAGTGTGTCTAATGGATATTCCTGAAGCCAGCCTTTCTGCTCCATATTTTCAGAGTGGTTCCTATTTGCGTTCTTAGTTGACCCAGAAGTGGGTCACAAAACGAAAATGAACTTAAACAGACTGAATTTAAAGATGTCTGTAATTAACTTAATGCAGTATTTTGGCTACAACTGTAATCCTTGTTTCTTACACTATATTTATACTTCTGTTATTCGCTCTTTTTATAGATGTCCGCCTCTACTTTTTCCCTCTATTCCCGAATCTCTTTTTGGGATCATCTTACTTGTTCGCTCCTATGTTAAAGCTGAATGTATCACTTCTTTGTTCTCTGTCTGCTTTGTCTTCTTCAACTTCTAGACAAAATCCCTGGCCTGTCGCGAGAAGGCTCCCCACAAAGTGCAACATCAAACAAGGTGAGTAACAGAGACAAATATGTCTGAATACAAACAACGTTTCGAGAGGAATGAAGCAGAAGAGTTGTTTGTGTTTTAAACAAATAAACAACTTTTGCTTTAAAGTCGCTAAAACTTGAAACATTTTCACATTAACTGTTAACTAATCTGCCTTTGTCCCGTTACTGCAGGGTGCATCTGGAACTTCTTAAATCCCATCCTAGCTATGAGCGTTCAGTCTCTCTGAAGCATGCTAATGGCTTTTAAAGCAATGTTCACGCACTGCATAAAAGCCATCAGGCCTGCGCTGTGTTTACCTTCGGTGTAAGCAGACTTCTGTCAGATAGACTGATAATATTGAAAGAAAGTGGCTCGACTGTTGACAAAGTTTCTAAAAACTACTTTAAGTGTCGAATGTGTACATCTCTGCGCTGAATTGTAAACAGTAGTTTGTTTCGCTCATGCATCCATCTCCAGCGACGCACAGCAGGGTAAATAAAATCAGATGGTGATTGCGATTAGGAGCAGAGTGTGCAGCAGAGGCCACCCAGAAGCTAGGGGTTAACTCAGTAGCCCAAGTCATAACTTTATCACATGATCTTGACCGCAAAGACAGCAGCGTCCCAGCAGAGCTCATTTAGACGTGTTTATGCTGTTTACAATGAACAATCGTTTCCTTATGCAGAGGAAGAGTGTGTCTGTGCATGTGTGTCTCCTGGACGGGGCGAGGTATCCGTCTTATAATTTTTTTTTTTTCTTTAAAGCGTCGATGTGGAACCTGAGACTCACAGGGAACGTTTTGACTAGAATTTGAGAGGCTTCTGTATTTTACGCCTCATTCATACTTGAGAGGGGAAAAAAAAAAATCGAAATGCTGCCTGTTAATGTCTTCAGTGTTGATGTGCGGCTGTAGTTTATAAAGGTTGCACAGCATTTTATTAAAGATCTGATGACGCGTCGTCTCTTCTAAAATGTTCTGTTTGGTATCATGAGTGTTGCTTTATATACACTGATATGTACAAACTGTTTTTATACACTCCTTGCTTCATCCACTTCAAGCTCAGAGATTTGTGGCAAATGTTTAAAAAGCTGAAAACGCCTAAAGGCGATTGTTTTAACAGGACAAGTAATTATCCAGAGGAAGGCTTTCTATGTAAATATGCTTTGATTGATTATTTCTTCTGAGTTCCCAATGTCTTTGTCTGACAGGGAATTAGTTAAGAATGAGTTCTTAAGAATATGAAGAGTATAAAGGTTCTTATTGCCGTAATTTATAGAAAAACCTAATAGAAATAGACTACTGTTTTATTTCTGCCTACTTTAGGATTGAAAATGGCAAAACCTTGTTTGATTCCTTCAGTAGAAACCATATTGCTCAACCATTAGTCTTTGGTTCATTTCTTTTATGACTTCAAGAAAGCTGCTTTTGTAAATTCTGCTTCTTATCTCCAGAGTGAAACTAGAGGCGACTGACTTGTAATATTTTACAAGTCAGGTTTGAGTTCCCTTTAATCAGAAAGCAAATGGAGCATCTCTGTTATGGCCAGAGTGGCTTTTGGGTTTCATTGAACCAGTTCAGAAACACTGTGGCCAACCACAGCCTAAATCAAAAGCTTTTTTGTTTTTGGTTGTTTCTCTTTTTTTTTTTTTTGTTTTTTTTTTTTTTAGACTGCTCAAGCTGAAAGACAAAGTCTAATTTTAGGGAATCCTTTCTTATTTCAAAAACTAAAGTGACTTTTGCCATGAAGTATTGCACTGTTTAAATCAAAGCTGCACAAACAGCTGGGGAACATCAGTAATTACCAAATACAAGCGTGTCTCTTTCTGACGCACGTCCCATTCGATCAATGCTGTGATCAAAGTTTGTTACTGTCCCGCTTGTCCACAAGCACACATAGAAACATGTGCTGCTGCTGGGTTTGATCTTTGCTGCGGTGGATTGTTCCCCGTTCCCAGGGCACATGCCCATAACCTTGGCCGAGATGAAAGCCTGTTGCTGTGCTCTCAGTAAAGCTTGTTCCAGTGGTCTGGGTCGCCGCCTGGTGTGGCGATTCGACGCGCACACACAGGCTTTCTGGAGCCATCACTGACGGAAGAGACCAAAGAGGAGGGGAACTATGTAGAGACCTCCACCTCTGGCTCACAGCTAGATTTGAACAAAGGAAAGGTCATCAGGCGGTTCATCTCTGCACAAAATTCCTGTTTACAATTTCAGATTCAAACCAAGATAACTCTGAGTTCTGACGTTCAGATAAATCGCCTTGAAAAAGTATTAATATCCAGATTATATAATTTGGACTTTTGTAACTAACTTCGTGTTGTGTTAAGCCAAATAGACTGATGCATAACTGAGGCTGAATGAAAATCAGATACTTTTTAAACTGGCTTTTAAATCATAATCTAAAGGTTTTGGACTTGCTCCATATCCTGTCCATTTTTGGGTGATGGATTTGTTCTGTGACCCATTTATAGCTCTGAGCATTTATTCCTAACCTGGGTTGAACTTTTCCTCCAAATTATTCCTGATCAGTTTGTTTACTATTTTTTTCTAACAATTCTCTGGAGCCTAGTCAGACTCTTTATCCTGAATCATTTCAGGTATTCACTGAGATGGAGCTCTATAAGCAATGGTTACAGTGGGGCAAAAAAAAGTATTTAGTCAGACAACAATTGTCAGGATGAAAGACCCAGCCACGTTTCATCTTCGATGCCCTTGCTGATGGAAGGAGGTTTTCACTCAAACTTTGACGATACATGGCCCCATTCATTCTTACCTTCACATGGATCAGCCGTCTGGGTTCCTTAGCAGAAAAACAGCCTCAAAGCATGATGTTTCCCCCAATGCTTCACAGTAGGTATGGCGTTCTTTGGATGCTACTCAGCATTCTCTCTCCTCCAAACACGACAAGTAGAGTTTTTACCAAAAAAGTCTGTTTTGGTTTCATCTGACCATATGATATTCTCCCAGTCATCTTCTGGATCATCCAAATGCTCTCTAGCAACCTTGAGACAGATATTGACATGTACTGGCTTAAGCAGGGGGACACGTCTGGAGTCCCTGGCGGCATAGTGTGTTACTGATGCTAGCCTTTGTTACTTTGGTCCCAGCTCTCCGCAGGTCATTCACTAGGTTCTCCTGTGTGGTTCTGGGATTTTTGCTCACCGTTCTTGTGATCATGGTCTCTAATTTTGTTTCGGGTGTCATTTGATAGCTCTCTAGTTTTGGCTGTGGTGGAGTTTAGTGTGTGGCTGTTTCAGGTTGTGGACAGGTGTTCTTTAAACTGATAACGGGTTCAAACAGGTGCCATTAATACAGGTAACGAGTGGAGGACAGAGGAGCCTCTTACAGAAGAAGTTACAGGTCTGTGAGAGCCAGAAATCCTGCTTGTTTGTAGCTGACCAAATACTTATTTTCCAACATATTTTGCAAATAAATTCTTTAAAAATCAGACAATGTGATTTTCTGGATTTTTTTTTCTCCTTTTGTCTCTCATAGTTGAGGTATAAGTATGATGAAAATTCCAGGCCTCTCATCTTTTTAAGTGGGAGAACTTGCACTATTAGTGGCTGACTAAATACTGTTTTTGCCCCGCTGTATATTGGGTTTTATTTTTCTAGTATTAAAGGGAAGGGGATGAATACAAATGTAAAGTATGTTGGTATCTCTGCAATATGCATCAAGTTTTTTTGTTAAAATGGTTTTAATGTGATATTAGCTACGATGTTAACTTTCTACAGCTCTGCTTTTCCAGTCTTTTTTAATCAGTGGAAAGACTGTGGTGTAGTTTTTAGAAAATATTAAGTATGTTTTTTTTTTTTCCTTTCTTACTCAAGCAAAGGAGGTTGGACACTGACAAATATGATCTTTCATACATGCACAAGTGTGTATGCATGACTTCTCCCAGGAGCTACGGTTGGGACTGAATAGGAAGGAATAATTGGATGATTCCTTATGAGCTGCGCTTTTCATTTTTAGACGGCAGTTGGCCTTGATGCTCCATCCCTTGCAATCACTTTACTCAGTCATCTAGGAATGAAAGATGACTTGGTCCGTGGCCCGTTTTCTCTTAATGTATGAGTGAACTTTAGTCCTGGTTGGGCGGCTCTACAACTCGGGCCATCAGACTCTCAGAATCAGGAAATGAGCAATAAAAGTATGACCCTGTTTACACTGTTTCGGGTTTTGTGGGAACATGGCCGCTACGGTTTCCAGTCTGATCATTAAGTAATGTTATTTTATCTGACAATTCTGTCCAAAAACAGATATTTTGTCAAGTAGAAACTAGTGTTATAAAAATGACCTAATGCTTTTTTGTTTTTTCTTTATTTTTAAATCAAGTTCAGGTTACTTTCTATAATTGACCCAGGCTGTCTGTTTAAAAGCGGCAGTAGATCTAAGCTTGACCCCTTTTATTTTGCTTCATCCACATAGTTTGGTGTATTACTCACAGTGATCCATGACGCTGGGCCTCAGGTTATTGACCCACATTCCAGCACCATCTTTTTGTCTGTTCATTTAATAGTGTATGATGTTAAAGTAATATGTCCACTATATATTTACTTATCATTTTTTATGTTCAAATCAATTTTTGGTCTGTTTTCCAGTTTCTTTTTTTCTTTAAAACCCCTCGTGTTTTCTTCTCCTCTCGGCAGGAGGAGAGCCATCCTCCGGATGTAGAGAAGGAGGAACCAGTTTCAGCCCCTGTGATCGAGGAGAGCAAAAAATCCACAGAGAATTCTGAAGAGAGGCGAACTATGGCCATCGCAGCCAAAGCCAAGGAGATAGAAAAGGTACTTGTCCTTTACTACATCTACTAATAAAGAGTGATTTGTTGATCAGTGGGAGGGGGGGGGGGTCCTATTCAGGACATTATTAAAGAATCACTCTTTAAGTTTAGGTGCTGAGTGAAGTAATGCACGGATATGAACTTTATCTGGTTACCTAACGCTAAGAAGGTCAGACATATTTTTTTTTCCTGTTAGAAAGGTTCTCCTTGCTCCTTAAATTTCTTGTTCCCTGCAGCTCTGGTTTATTTGTGCCATTGGTATAAATGTAATTGGGTAAAGCTTGAATCTTGCTTTTTAAACACACACAATACATGTTGATGTTGCATGTTTAGCAGAGCTCGGAGGACCCCAGGCTAAAAGTTCCAGATCTGCTCACTTGTCTAATAAATGCCATACCAGGACCAGTGAATGCTACCACTGGTTTACTCGAAACCATTAAAACCTGAGCTAACTTTGCCCTGGAGCACTCGGTTCCCTCTCACAGCGAGCTGCACCGGTGAGCTTGCAGCTCTGTTGTAATGTTCCTGCTGATGCTGCACCTTCCCTCCTGTTTTACAGTCCAAGTGTTTTGTCCTTTGTTGCGTTCTCGCTCATTTTCTAGAGTGAACTCTCATTCTTACTCAAAGTGCAGGGCAAATAAATTAGCTCCTCCGGGAGGTAGTCTAATCACACATAGAAAGACCTGTATCCATCCACCTTTTAATTTGAACATATTTCTCTATATGATAAAAAAACAAATCACTGTGGTTGTTTGGGGTGTATTAAAGTAAAAATATCTTCTTCACCCTTATAATTTAGCATGTGCTTTATATAGTTACATTTACCATTAGTATGGTGGGTCAGTGACACTATGGACACGTTTCTGTACTTTAAAGGTTTTCTAAACTAGATTCCTATGACTTTAAGTCTGAATGAAATGATGGATGGGCTTGAATAAACATCGTAGGTTGGCTTTTTGGAAATATTTCCTGTGATGTTCTAGTCTAGTCTAATTAATGCCTATAAATAGCTTGGTAGCTGGTAATCCTTGCCGACTGTAGATCAAGGTTTTCTTTTTCACCTAACATTTTGTTGAGGGGGTGGCAGGAAATAAAAACAAAGAACTTTTTATATATAAAGTGTTTTTTTTTTTCGTTCTTTTGCATTTCTAACTTTTGTTCTCTCGCTTTCTTTGGCCCTTATCATTTCCAGATTCCATGCGTTGTTTTCACAGCTCTGATGTTTTTCATGTGTTGTTTGGACATAATCCTTCCAGAAAAAAGTAATTAAATCACATTTTTCTTCTGACAACGTATGCAGCCTTTAGATCTGTTTCTACTTCAACACATCAGAGTCTAATAATCAGGTCATTAGCAGGACAGGAGAACTTCTTTGCTTACTAAGGAAGTAATTCAGCTGCTCTTCTGCTTCCTTTCTTTTGTTTGGTGAAAGTTTGATTTTTGTTAGTAAACTAGCAAAGACCTAAAGGCTGCTTTCTAACTAGTCTGTCCTAATAGTGCAATGTTGTAAGATGCCAAAGCAATAGTGTGTTGACAGTCACCATAAGTGCTGTCTTAATAGTAAGCATTAAGGAAAGAGGTAGGAACCTAACGTAGCGGAAAAGAAAAACATTAGTTTGTCCTTTCCATCCCAAAGTGTTGATCTTATTGTTGTTCCCATATAAGGTGAAGGAATAGAAACTACTATTTGCACTATTTGGAATCAGCTGTTAACTTTCCCCCGGGAACCTTTAATGGTGTCAAAGCACTTGTCTGTTTTACTGGTCAGAATTTCCCATCATCCCTCCGACATTCAGGTAAACTCGCTTAGGTTAGTGGTTTATTTTTACTCCATAATAAAGTGACTTTTACTTTTGCACTGTAAAGTCAAAACAGTATTTTTCTCATGTGACAAGTGTGGGCCATATGTTTGGCGCTGTGTTCTCAGCTTGATGTTTTGATTTACTGCCCCTCACACAGACACAAACGCACAGAATCGGCCTGCTCCTTAAACATTCACCGACGTCTCACTTTGAAACCTAAACGGCCGTCATATTCTTGAAGCTAGCTTGATCTGAAGCTCAGCCAAGCTGGTTGGAGTGATTGACAAGGCGAGCAGGTCGTAAAGGGCTTTGAAACAAAGGGAGTTTTATGTCCTTGGGTGAGAATTATTAATAGATATGGATACAGAAGAACTGCTGAGCTTTTACTGTTTTTGTTAAAAGGTTTTTTAGTTTATTTTGCATCCTCATCTTTTTTTCTATCATTCTTTTAAACATTTTTACAGTCCTAACCTACGGTACAAGTCTTCACATAAAGGGGAAATTCAAACCTCCAGCTTCATTCTGTAGTAAACCTAAAATAATTATACACCCTGTAAAATCCCCAGTCTTTTGTGGTGTAGATGATAAAAAAAATCAAACCATATAAAATCTTCACCTTGGCTTCTTAAGTGTTCACAGCCTTACACTAATACTTGGTTTTATACAGTGCCTAGCTTGCTTTCATATGCAAATCCTGAAGAGACCCTGACATAAATCATAGTGAGTCTCGGTTATATGAAATCATTTTCAATGTCAGGATTTCACTCATGTTAGATCATCTGTATGCTTTGGCAAAATCCATGGTTTATAGAGGGGTTATAAAGGATAAGAGGGATCTTAAAGGTACCATTAAAGAGAAGCATGCCAAAAGAAATACCTACTTTATATGAGGGCTATGGCAAAGTTAAAGCAAGTGGGAGTTATTTCAGAAATATTCAGGATATAAAGGCATTGACGGAGAACTATAACAACTGATTGTAAAAGTGTAGAAAATGTTGTTGTCAAAGTAGTGCATTTCGCTACCTTTGCTGTAATTTAAAAAAATCATAAGATAGTCATGGGTTTAATTTACTAGTGTTTTTAATAAAGTATCTATTTATAGTTATTGGTGACTGAGATTTGAAACAAACCCCAGTTTTCAATCATTTATTAAAATGTTTTTGTTCTCTATTAGTTGTTTTTTTTTTGTAGAATTGTGCAGAAAATGTCACAATAAAGATAAAGGAAGTTATTTAATTTATTGCCTCATATTTAAAGGCCTTTAAAAGGAGCTCCGTTTCTGCTAAAAAAAGATACACTCCTTTCTGATGGATAACTGGGTTGATTTTTAGAAAGTGTGTTTTAATGCAGGAACCTCGTTTTCAGCACATTGTTTTGCAGGAACAGCTTCTTCCTGTATTTATAGGAGCCATTTTCCACACTGATTGGCTACATCCTGAGAGAATAGTGTAAATAATTAACTGTTGAATGAGACCATCAGACATTGTTAAAATACCACAAAAAAAGATTTATTTTTTTAGCTTATCTAGAATGGTTTGGAGGATGATTTACACATATTTTGTATAAACATCCCTCCTAATTATATTGTACATGTGTGGACACACACCATGTTTAAAGGACAGGGTGTGTTTGATTTGCGTCAGCACCTGGTTTAGAGACATCCTGATGATCAAGCCACATTTCCTCTGAAGTGATTAATGCCACTGTTTTCTTCCTATTAAGTGAATCATTTAAAAAGCCATGCAACCTTTTTTCCCCTCCCTCTGGAAGTGTTTGTTTAAGGCAGGGACTTGAGTGATATGGTTTATATGGAACAGCTAACCTTCCTCTCTTGTCTTGGAAAGATTTTAGTTCATTAAAGTGGCTTTAATACCTTAAATTTTCAGTGGGATCATCAAACTATAATTATGCTATGATTAATCGAAACCCAAGGAAACTGTTTAAAAAAATCCTTTAATTCCTAAAATGAATAACTTTAATACTCATAGTCTGTTTGTAAATCTTTCACTAAAACTCTTTATGTGTGTAGTTAGTTATTCATCTCTTTATTTTAAGCAACATCACTTTTTGTGGTGATGTTTAAATCTTAATTCTGGCTTTTAGGTTTCATCCAACCTTTGCTAAAAATTCATAGTTAATTTAAGAAGTTGTTCTATTCTGATCTTTTAGTCTGATTGAGATGTTTTCATTTATTTATTTTAACTTATTACAATAAATAAATGTTTTACAGCAGGTCTTGGTTTGGGATCAGGTTGTATTCTACGAACAAACTGAAAATCTATAAATAAAGTTGGTGAGTCAGTGGTCCCTGGAGCGTAGAAGCCACTATAGCTGAACAACTGAAAGTTGCTTCTGTCTGGCCTAATTTCTAACACGGATGTTTGTCTGTATGCTCTGTTAAAGGGAATGCGTTTGTGATTCGGCCTCCAGCGCATCAACTTGTGTAACATCATCGGAGTTAGTGAATTAATTTAGTTCTGACTCAAGAGAAACAGACCTTGGGGTTAGAGAAGGTAATGTAATGGGTGTGCTGTGAAAATGTCTCAGTTTCTAAACTTTAAAACAAATTACTGAGGCCCAGTGGAGGAGAGTTTGATTTAGGGTTATCATTTTGTTTTGCTAAACAGCAAACTGGCAAAGAAATGAAACTAATTTGGATAAACTGTTTGAAAAACTTTAAGCTTTTCATTGGGAACTTGCAAATGTTTTTATTCCATTAGTGTTTTTCTCTTGCCACTCTAAGCTGGATCACGCTCGGTCACACATCCTGCACGCAAACTGTTTAGGCTTTTCCCTTCAGGTTGGTGCTATTGAGCCCTAATTACGAAAATCAGTCACAGAGCTTCCTTCACCATGCTGGTAATCTAACCTCAGAGTCACCTGATCCATGCTTATGTGCACCAATCCAGCCAATGTCTTCCTCTTCTCATATTTCCTGACTGAAAAAGACTTTTGCCACCAACTTGGTCTCTAGACAACTTTAAATTCAGATTCAGGTGCTACTTAAACTACCACAAAATTAACTAAACCTGCTACTTTTAGGAATTTCACAAACTGCACTTTTGTGCCTTAGTTTTCATTTTAGGGTTTAGTCCATACTTGATTTGAAAGGTCCAGAGGTATTGAAATAAAGCTCTTCTAAGTGCAGATGTCAAAAAAACATTGAAATGGTTCCATCCTACAATCCAAAAACGAAACTAATTTTAGATTCATGTTTGATTTCCTGGTTGGTTGTTGGATCCAAAAGATAAATTCTGACTAATATTCAAGCTAGTATAACATGGAAACATTTTACCCAAATGTCAAGAATTATTTAAAATAAAAATTATTCGTGTTAAAGTTGCGGTTTTAGTTCTGCTCTCTTGCTTCATTATTTTTCCTATTCAGCTTAATTTAAACCTCATCCACAGTGTTATGTTTTATCACTCAACCATTGGTGGGGAAATGATGGATTCACTCTATTGAAGCACCTTTTTTTTAATTACACTTAACATCTGTTTGTTTCTCAGCTTTACCACATTAAATGTAGAAGAAGTTTGTTCTGACACTACTTTGCATATGTTCAACATAGTAGTTAGCTCAGGCATGTTGCTGTGAAGTATTTGCATCCAGGTTACTGGTAGAGCAGGAAGGAAACGGTTCATTACCATCAAATTAAAGGCTTTTCCTTCAACCCCACCCCTCACACATAAACCTGGTCTGAAATCTGCATTCAGATGGATAGACGTAGATCTCTGCCATAACATTTAGGAACACGATATCTTTTGAAAAGAAGTGTTCAATCCACATTCCTTGTCGTTCTTCAGGTCTACAGGCAGGATTGCGAGACGTTCGGAATGGTTGTGAAAATGCTCGTGGCTAAAGATCCCAGCTTGGAGAAACAGCTGCAAGTCCCTCTCAGAGAGAACCTTGGGGAAATACGCGAGCGCTGTCTGGAGGATCTCAAGCACTTCATCAGAGAGCTGGATGAGGAGGTCCGGCTGCAAGAACCTTCAGTCTGTGACTCTGCCACTCTTGCCGTGTCCCAAAAACTCTCAAAGACTGGAGTAAACCACAGCTCGTCTTTCTGATTTGTGTTTTTTCTTTCTTTTTTTTTTTTTCCTAAATGTGCTTCTATAATGTGAGACTGAGGATTTTTGGAATAATCAGCTCATATTTTGGTTTGCTGGGCTGAACGTACCGTAGGTCACAGCAAGCCTCGAAACTCATTACAGGACTGAACAGTGTTATTTTTGAATGGACTCTTTATACTTTCAGGTTTTCTATGGAATATGTCAAAATATTCTAAAGGCTGTTTCGTTTAATGTTAAACTGTTATTTAAAAATTAAATCTCCATGCGTTCAGTTTGACATTAAGTTTTCAAGCATTATCTCACATTTTGTAACTGCTCCACTGTTTTCTGTTATATGAATTTAATTATAAATTGTCAAATGTATGTGTATGTATAAGTTGGTGCTGCAAATGGAAAAAAAAGTTAAAAGATCATATAAATTTGTACTGTCTAAAAATATTTGATCCTGACTTTTTTTCCTGTCTTTTTGCTTTTTAAAATGTACAGTCTGGAGTTGCTGTGGGAGAAAATGCACCAATCTTATCCATCTTTATAGAAATTCTCATACTAATATTCGTCAATTACTGGCAGCTCTGGTAAATCTACACATGCAAAAGCTTTTTAAAAGGATTTCTTTGGCTTTAAACTCACCATTTTTAATTGCATTTCTTTGCATCACTGGTTTTTATTGGAAAAGCCAGACTTGAATCACATTCACATAAGCGTTTGCTTGATCAGCCTTTAGCAACAATTACAGCCTCAAACCTTTCAAATACAATGCCACAGGCTTATTACATCTATCTTTAGGCAGTTCGGCCCATGGTTCTTTGCAGGACATTTCAAGATCCATTGGATTGGATAGGAAACGTGTGCACAGCCATTTTCAGGTCTGCCAGAGATGTTTAATTTGATTTTAGCCTGGACTCTGGCTTAGCCACTCCAGGACATTTAGAAAGTGGTTCTAAAGCCATTCTGAGGTCCAGGGAACTCTGGTGGAGATTTTCCATTCAGGGTGTCTTTTTAATTTCTCCATTCATCTTTACCTCTATCTTGACTAGTCTGCTATCTTTCACTGCTAAACCCCCCCCAAGTATCCCCACAGTGTACTGTTGCCATCACCATGCTTTCCCGATGGTATTAGCCAGGTGATGACTGTTGGCTGGTTTCCTTCAAAAATGACTCTTGGCATTCCCATCAGAGTTCAGTCATTGTCTCGCCAGATCAAATGATATATTTTTTATTTGGTCTGAAAGTCGTTCGGACTCTTTTTGATAAAATCCAGAAGGGCTTTCATCTTGACACTACTGTACAGGCCTGGATGGAGGCAGCACAGATGGTTGTCCTTGAAGGTTCTCTTTCCACAGAGAAACCCAGGTTAGGGAGGTTTTTGGTCACCTCTACCAAGGGCCCCTGATCACTCAGTGTAGCAAGCTGTAGAAAGAGTCCTGGTGGTTCCCAACTTCTTCCATTAATAAACATTGAAGTGCTTGCTAGAATCTTCAAAGCAGCATTTTTTTTTTTTCAATTTTTTTCCCCAGATTGTGTCTCAAGACAATCCTCTCGGATGTCGACAGCCATTTCCTTTCAGTCCATGCTTCGTGTTTGCACCGCCAACTATGAGACCTGAAAGTCAGGTGTGTGCCTCTTCTAGTTATGTCCATTCAGTTGAATTACTATAGGGTGACTCCATTTAAGCTGTAGAAACCTTTTAAGAATGATTGGTGGAAACAGTATCCATGCCAGCTCCATTTTCAATATAAATTCACAGTTTTCTATCTTCAGTAACTAAGCAACTATCTCCAAAAAACGTTTCTTTTTGAATTTTTATAATAGAGTATTAAGTGCAGAAAGAGATGAGTTTAATACTATTTAGAAAAAAGGGTGCACCATAGGTAAATGTAGATAACATGCAGCCAAATGCATTCTTGTTGCCCTGTCTTAGATTTGCTTGGCATTAAATTATTACATAACATGTTTTAAACTGTATTATATTCCCATGGCATAACAAATACTTCAAGATATTAATAAGGCCAGCATAAAGGCAATCAAACTGTTTTCAAGTGTGTTTTAGTGGAAAGGCTACACAATGAACTGAATGACTATCCATTCTGTTGTTTGTTGTTTTAAAGTTGGAAAAACAAAATCATATAACTTATGTAATATATAAGGTGCCCTGTCAGCCAAGGTGGGATAATTCTGTTTTAGATATAGTCAGTAGTTAGAGGAAAATTCTCATTTAAATCTGTTTTTTTTGTTTCTATGTGATATATTTTAAGAAATAATTTACTATAATAAATAAAAACTAAAATATATTAAATGTAAAAAAAAAAAAAATTCTGTTTTTTTTTTTTACATGTTTTTTAAATTTTTTCCCCCAGATTTTTGGAGGTGTGGCCCCCTCTTTAAAATTCACTAGTCAAGGTGAAACTATACAAAAATCCATATAAGAGTTATAGAAAGTTTTTCTATTTAAAATTCAAGTCAAAAAAACTTGATTCAAACAGACTATTCCCAAAGCATTGGAGAAAAAAAATTATTTATTACAGATGTTTTTACATCATAAAGCATAGGTTATCTTAGAGCAATGGTGGTGATCAGATGCAAACACAGGTGTGTTTCTGCCACTTATGCATGTTAACAATGAGTAAATGATGTGGAAGGTGGTGCAAATAATCAAGAATAACAAGACCCTTTTCTGTGAATAAAGCTGTACCATGTTCCTCTTCACTCTTTCGTTGTACTCATCAACCTCAAACAAAACAGTCTTTACACTTTTATGAGTATAAAAATACCATTACTAGAATTTTAACTTATTATATACAATTTTCTTGTCTTGTTAAACCTTAAATAATTATTTGGTTAGTTTCTAGCCTCTACTTGCATTATCAACCTCTGCAAAAATGCACTAATATACTGTTGCCAAAGTATTACCTGAACATAAGTTCTCTTGATGCAATTCAACACTTCCACTTGTTACACACATCCTGTAACTGTTGAGCATTTAGCCGGTTTTGCATACACGTAAGACGTGTATTAACAACTCAACAATAGCCTCTTTACAAAATATGACAGACCTAGGTTAACATTTTTACAATATTGCCTTGTGTAGTGCACTTTCCAACATTCTTAGGGTGAGTTGCTAAGAAATGATACAGTTTTTGGAGCTGTGGCCTTTTCTGCGACCAGTCTGTGAGCCATGGCTGAGGGCTGTGAGGGCGGTCACCCTCGTCGGATAGTCTTCTGCGTAGTAGCGGCCAACCACTCGAGGTTGGGGTATTGGTTGGCCGAGGAAATATCCCTCTTCCTCAGAGTCAGACGATGAAGAAGAACAAGTGGAGCACCAGTCGTCCTCGTCTCTGTCGTGACCCATGAAATGTTCAAACCGCAAGTCCTTCTGGTTTGAAGTACGGATCATATAGTCAGATCTGGTTTGAGAGTAGGCTAGCGGCAGCATGTGTGGGGGGTGCTGTAGGTGCATCGCACCATATGGTGGGTTTACTATACCCTGCTGCTGAGGCTCAAATGGCCTCTGAGCTCTCTCCATAGGTACCATGTGAAGGGCATTGTCCGAACGGGTCTTGCGACTCCTGTGGCGGCGGCCCTGTCTGTGGTGTTGGGGCCTGCTTCTGCCATGCTGGCTTGTCGAATGGCTTCTTGCTCTGCCAAGGTCATCTGGGCAGCATGCTCTCCTCTGTGGCTTCTCACTCATGGGATGTTTCATAACATTGACCTCATATCCATCATTGTATCCATTGTCCACTGTGTCCTCTGAGAACTTAACCATCTGGGGCGGCCTGGAATGGGACTTGCTTCTCCTTAGAGCTGGAGCTTGAACAAATGACGTAGGAAGGCCCTCTGAATGTGGAGAAATTGAGTGAAGGCCTACAGGAGGTACTACCCTCATTCCAAGTGCCACTGAATTCTCTGCCTCCTCAACTCTCTTTTCAATGTTGAGACTAAGGGAGTTGGCGCTGTGGTGAATATGGGATGAATTAAAGGTTCCCATGTTGCTCATCTTCTCGCACTCAGTCAGAGAGGAATCCTGAACTGCATGAAGGTTGTAGACTGTAGGTGTATCTCCATCCACTGACGCACCTGGTAGAATGAACAAGAAATATCTGTTGGAGTGTTTGTTTTACATATTGAAATACTGAAAAACCTAACCAAGAAAAAAAGCCCGATACCTACCAGTGATGTTTGACAAAGCAAGGGAGTCCATGGAGTCTCCAACACCATTCTCAACCTTCCTTAACTCATCAGCAATACATTCTAGGGAGTCTTCATACCACTGTCTTGTGTCTGGCCAAAACACCTGTTTTCCTATTCCAGACTGCTCTTGATCTTGGTCCAGTTCCAGCTCTTGGATCTTTCTTGCACTGGCAGGACCTGGATGACTCCCATAAGCAGAGTCTCCAAGGCCATCCTGTGACTGGGCCCAGTACATCTCAGGTAAATGTTTCTTATCCATCAAGCCCGGACTGAGGGTGTTAGCTCGAGACTGTTCAGAAGTTTGGCTCTGAGTAGGACTGGTAGGTGTGGGAGAGGCGGGGTTAAGGCCCACAGATGTAGAATCGGACTTAAGCCATGGATCCGACACACCTATTAGCCTTGTTGAGTCACTGCTGGGGCTTGGTGATTTTAGGGATTGTGGTTGGAGTTGGTGCAGCATCCCACGGTCACCAAACTTAAGCAGAAGCTGAGTCATGTAGTCGTCATGCTGAGCCCACTCCTCCGGATCCTCCTCTCCAGCAGCTTCCTGCTCCTCCCGCTCCCTCCAGAACCTCTCCTCCTCAAGCCCAAGACGGGTTAGCTTACTCCCCACTATATCCATATCACCATCGGCCTCTCTGTTGCCTTGTTCCTCCCCAAACCCTTGCTCATAGGAGGCAACTGTAGCAGGAGGGTTAAATAGCTGTGACTGTCTCCACTGTTCAGCAGGCCTACTGCTCTTTCCCATGCGAACACTCCTGCGAGACTCCCGAGAGCGGGCCGACTGGAATGCAGAATCTGATGAGTCTGAGGCATGTACATCTTCACCTTGGCTGCAGGCCTTTGAGCAATAGATGCGACCTTGCTTGGGTAAGAATGGACAACCCAGCAAGGACGTCTTACATTGGGCACAACAGAAGCACTGGTCTGTGGCGTGCCAATGAACGCCCTCATAGGTCATCTGGGCATGGTCAACGCCTAAAGAAAAGAAAGCAAGAATCCCATTACAGTAAGTTTGTTTTGAAGCGCCTGACTGAGGGTATAGATTTGGCATTTAACATTTCAAAGCAATATAAAAAGTTAAATCTGTAATTTCTTTGCACCTCTAAAAATGTGCATTTTCCCTCCTAACTGCTCCCACTACTCTCCCTTTTTTTTGTGAAAGATGCATTCAGAAAGCCTGGTATTACCACTACCGTGTTTCACCACATGGAGGGTGTTTAAATAGCATAGGTGCTTTCTAATAGCATCATCCACAGGTTTGCATTGTCAACTCCTTACTAATTAGGTAGGTATATATCTATTAATATTATGGGATTAAGTTGACTATTTTTTGTGGAGTACCTGTATTTGTAAATTCAGTTTAGCGTCAGTATATATAAACAGACTTGATTTTGTTCTTAAAGGAGGGGTGAATAAAAATGCCAGATGTTTCGTATGCAAACAAAGACATTTCTTGTTTTTTTTTCTCAAGGTTTTAGTGATGACTTACCAATGTTTTCACCACAGGCCTCACAGTACTCTGCATATAGCGACTCAAAGCACCCACAGCAGTAGGGACGTCCATTTTTCATGATGTATCGCTGTCCACCTAGCATTGTCCCGCACTCAAAACATGCAAAGTGCTTCATGTGCCAGTGACGTCCCTCTGCCTCAGTGCATTCATCTGCAAAGATGATCTATGATGGCAGATTTGCAAACCGTTGTTAGTTTGCATTAGTTTTACATACTACAATTGTCGGCTCATGTTAATGAGCTGCGTCAGTTACCTCATCACAAGAGGAGCATCGGGGTTTCATGAGCTCCGCGTGGTGTCTTCCACAGAAGATCTTGCTATTTTGATAGAAGTAGATGAGATCCACCAGGAGCTCTTGGCACGTGGAGCATGCAAAGCAGGCCGGGTGCCAGCAGGGACCCGGCCCAGCTCTGGAGGCAAAAATGGCCATCTCCCCTCCATTAATCCCACCATGACACTGTCAAACACAAAGAGGAGGTAATCCGTGAGAAGTCGCCATCTTTGACAGTGATATTTTGCGTTCATTGAACATTTAAGTAAGGTAGATAGCAAATGAACCCTTAAAACAGGCACTTGGTAAAGATGATGTACATATAGTGCATCTCAATAAAATGGTGTCTTTGAAAGTTAATTTATTGACTTTATTTAATTTAAATTTGATGAAACCCAAATTATTTTTTCCAGAAAATCAGAATAGAACAAAAAAAACCAACAACAGATATTTCTAATGTCAAATATTCAATTTATGGCCACATTAAGCCAGACACTCCCCAACAAGTATGGTAATTATTGCTGAGGGAACTGTCTGTTTAAAGGGAGCAGTATCAAAGCACACCCAGTGAGGTTTATTAGAAGGAAGAAATTCATCACGGTAATTAACACATTTTTTGCAGAGATATACAAAGGATGAACCACGGCTTGATTCAATGCATCCAGAGCTACCAAAGACAGATATATCCAGGAGATGAGCTACAACTGTTGCATTCTTTGTTACACATCAAATCAGGCAATGCAACTGAGCTATTAAAGCAATTTATCTTTAAAAAAGAGAAAAAGTCCAGTTACTATACAGTATAAGTATATACTGTAGCTGCAGTAGACTGATGCTTTTATAGTAAAACTTGAGTTGTTGAAAAATGTTTTTTTTTCCAAGTATTTCAAACTTTTTATATTCACCTGTTTACTCTTTAGGTTTATCATTTTTACAAACAGCAGAGTAAAAGATGATCATACCTGGAGCATACAGAAACTATAGATTTTTTTTTTTTAAAGAGTGAGCACTTACCATGAAATCATCACTAATTCATTGGAAAGCACCCCTGATCTGTAAAGCGGCCTTGGCCGTCTGACAAAAGATCTCATGACTCCACAGAGATCATTAAAGCCTGTCTGAACACACAGTCTTTATATAACTAGGCATATTTATAAGGCATTCATAGGCTGCTATGGGACTGCATGCCCAGCTGTTAGCCATTATGACCAGTTTGGACAGACGGAGTCCTTGAAAACTGTGGTGTTGCATATCCCTAAAGGCTAAGACCAGCAAAGCGATGAGGTTTGAGCTGCCATTAAATGCCCTTTGGTTGACAATAGCATATGTTTGCAGAGCTGCCGTAAATATGTGCATGTCCGGTCCAACGTGTGTGTATGTGTCTGCTGGAATCCTGTGAGCATGTGTGCGACCTTGCATCCCCCCCATTTTAGCGTCTGTGCCTGAGTGGTGACAGACTGCATCTGAATGTTCAGAGAGGGGGGATTAGATTCATCTGCTCCCTCCAGGACGTCTGGAAGAGGATGTGGTTGACTCACTCTGCAGAGACAAATGCATCGGAAGCCACATAACACCAATATTTATGTTGGGAGTAATGGAGGAAGGCTTTTTTTTTTCTTTTTTAAGAAATATGATCAGCAGCACTTAATGTTTCTGTTTAACATATCATATCATATGCATTAAGTCCAGAGATCAACCTGGCCTTTTTTTTTCCAACATACCAAGATGTCTTGCAACTAACTCCATATAATGAACAGATCTAATTACGCCACTTAATGTGGAATTACCTGCTGCATACTGTGACTTGTTTGGATAGAAACAGGATTTTAGAAATCTGTGCAAAAATGGCTAATTAATCTGGCCACTTTTTTTTTACTCTCACGCTGGGTTATAGATAGCCAGCAGGAAATTGGCTGAGCTTCTCATGAGGAACTGGCCTCTGTGTTCAGCTTAAACATGAGCCCTCCAATTTCCCTGTTTCCTCTCTTGCCCTAATGAGGAAGTTTATGTCAGTGATTAAAACAACTATTTTAGCTAGGCAGGACCAGCCCTTCAGGCTGCAATGAATAGGATACTGAATTTGCCGCTCATGATATAAATAGCTGAAGACCCTCCGGATGGTTTCTTTGTGACCGTTATCTTACCTCAGTGTATGTGTGCACAGTAATAATGAAGTGTGTATGTGTGAGCGGTGCGTACATTTTCACAGCGGGTGTGTTGCAGGGCTCTTGGGAGGATCTTTGGCGTTCCTCTGCCCAGTGCCTCCCTCTTCCTTTGGTTGCTGAACATTTGAAGCTCCCTCTTTTCCTCCTCTGTTAAAGACTGGCAGTAGCGCAACTGTTGGAAAAGAAATTAAGAAAATATAAGCAAAAAATGGTTGGTTATGACAGCTCATGTAACAAACTTAAGTTTTTATTTATTCGTTAAGGAACTGAGGTGATGGGGTATGTAATATAGTTGGTGAAAATATTATAATATAATATTATGTTAGAAAATCTATAATTGGTGACATGTGTTTGTATTAAGCCCCTTTGTGTCATTACTTTGCAGGTTTACCAGCTTTGGACATCTAGTTAAAGAGAATAACTTTTGTTCTTGAACAAAGAACCGAAGCTCAGTCTGACTGGATCGAGTTTGCTTGATCGACTCTTGCCACACATTCACAATTTCAGGTCTGGTCTTTGACTTGGCCATTCTAAGACAGGAATATACTCTAATCTGTTACATTCAGCTGTTTGTATAAGTGAACTTCCTCGTCTCGGGGCTTTTGTAACCTCCAACTGGTTTCTGCCCTTTAGCTCAATCTCTCTTCCCACCGCCTCTAAAAATCCTCCCCAGAGCATGATACAGCCACCATCATGCTTCAAAGTGAGAACAGTGAGCTTAGATTTATGTTCACTTGATGTTTTCGTGTGTTAACATTTGCATATACACAACAAATCAATTGTGAAGATCAGCTTTCCAGTCCCTAGTAAGGAAAAAAAACATCCTCACGTGATCAAGAAGGTTTAACTTCTGTGTCCAGAGAACTTTCTTCTTCCGTTTTTCCTGCATGGCTTGTGACAAACTTTAAATGGGAACTTTTATGGGTTTTTTTTTTTTTTTTTTTTTGCTTCTTTTTTTGCCCATTGTTTCATGAAGACCAGATTTAGAGAGCCTAGAGATTTACTGTGATCCTCTTGGTTGTTATCTTGCTAGTGTTCTCCTTGCCCAGTGAGTTTACATATGAGTATAAGCTCTGTGTTTGCAGATGTTAAAATAAACAGTGCTCTGGGAGATGTTCAAAGCTAGGGATCATGTTTTTTTTTCCATCTTAGCCAAACCTTATCTCAGCCACAAGGAATCTGGATTTATTCAAGATGAAATTACTATTTACAAATTAGGTGATCAGGATTTTTCACAGGGGTATCAGAGTGAAAGAGATGAAAAATAAACATCAAGTAGAGTTTGTTTTACTTATAACAAATAATAAAAAAATAAATAAAAAACACATGTCATTTTTATAACTCTGCATGACTTACTATTGGTTTAATTCATACAAAAAGGTGACAATATATTAAATAGTTTAAAGGGATGTATACCTTTATCTTTAACAATATCTGCCTTTAAGTGGAGAGCAAAAGCTAAATTAGCATCAAATATACTACTGCTTTCATCTCTCTATGCATGCTTGGATAAAGCAACTTTAAAAAGTCCAAATATGGTTGGAGAAAGAGTTAGATTAAAGCTAATTATCTGCCCAAGGCTACTTTGAAAGGATGGCATGAGCAATATACAAACCCTCCCTCTGTATTTAGAGAAAAGGATGAAGGCTCAGATAAAAGAGTAGGGCTGTCCTAACAACCAGCTCAGCTGATCTCTAAACAACAGTAAGCAATGTTTTCTCTGTCTCTTTCTCTTTTCAACCCCACACACACACAGACAGACTTCTTATCCCTCCTAACCACAGCTACTCGGCCTCATTTTGCTTCCCCCAGCCGCCAGGGCTGCTATCAGACATCATAAAAATGCTCAGTCAAACACCGCCAATGTGTGATGAGTGTAGCTATTGTATATCTCCCATATGTGTACACACAGACCACCCCTGTCTATTTGCTGATAACCCGCCGTATTACCTAATGTAAATTCCAGTGTTGAGCATGTGAAAGGAAAGCTGGTTTGCACATCATAAACAGAACCAAAAGAAGAGATAACTGTTTGCTATTCTGACACAGGTTTGAAGGAATGTAGTTACTGTTTTAGGTTTCTTTCAAGAAAGAAACTGTATCGTCTGCTCAACCACATGTAGGACGTAAATGTTGTCTTTCACCTGCTAACCAGAGTCTAAAGGACTTACTCAGATTTATGTATAGAAGTTGATTGTGTTTGAATAGGATGGGTGGAGGAGTATTTGGTGACCCTTAACCTTAGTTCCAGAATTTTCATATGGAATTTGACATTGTTTAGAGCATTTTTTAGCCTTCAGTCATCAATAGGTGCGCTTCCATTAACCATCAAATTGTGCAAATTGTAAATTACAGAATTTTTTTTTTTTTTTCGCTTCGATGAGGTGGTTTTTCAGTTGTAGCAAAATTCTTATATTTTGAAAAGCTGGGAAATAGTCATGTGATTTGTAGCTGGACCTCACTCTGCCTTGTAAGATGATGAAGCAGCACACTGGAAGTCGTTAGAGGATGATGGCACCCACTAGACTTATGGCTGAAATATGGATATCTCTCATATGTTTACATTACATCCGCTACTGCCAAGTTGTTTTGAAAGGTAACACATGAACAAACATATTCAACTGCAAATTTAATTGTATTTGTGTTTTATTGGAAATTGTTAACCTTTGCCTTTTCAAATGTAGCAGTATATTGACATAATTTTGTGCACGTTTGTCATGAAAACACAGCTATTGATTGGTTTAAAAAAGATAGCTACAGATTTTCTATAGTGCCAAACAAAATAAGATTTAAATAAAAATGGAGTGGGTTGAATTTGAGTTGAATTAATTTAAGATAAATTGAGTTAAAGTTACTTATGTTGAATTGAACTTGAATAGAATTTGGTCGAGTTAAGTAAAGGTAGCACTAACCTGATCTGAACATTTGAACAAGTTTGCAACTCAATAAGAAACAGAAACAGTCATCAATCACCCGTGACTGAATAGAAACTAAACACACACTCTCTGGGTATTTCTGTACAACACCCTACAAAAAACTGCGTAAGTTTGAAATTATACATAATTCTGTTCATTGGGTTGCAGATTTTTCAGTGAATTTCAGCAATACCCACTCAACTCTTCATTTAAAGTGTACTTTAGAAAAATCTGCACTGAGCTGCCAAATACCCCTTCTACTGAGTAAACCTGTTCAGACTCTGCATTGTTTATTGGTTATCATTGGTTATTATAGGAGGGTAATCTTAAAATTTGGACACACAAAATACTCAGAATATTCTCAGCACTTTTTTTCTGTTCTGTTTTCTTCAACTTAATTTCCACAAATATTCTTAAATTCCAGCTTCTTCAGCTAAAACTGTTTATGCCTTACAGTGGTGAATAGTTTCAACAAATCTCTGTTTATTGCCATGACGTTTTAGCTCTTAACATTTAACTCATCCTTTTTTTGCATTTACTAAGAATCCACCAGTCAAAAAGAGGAGAAAATGGTCAAAGTATCATTTTTTTGTAATTAATTTATATAATATCTGACTTTTATTCTGATTGAAATATCAAAAACTAGATTCTATCATATTCTAATCTATTTACAATAATCCATGTGGTCATTAGATGTAGTTTTAAACAATCTGCTAACAGTGTCTGGATTCTGTCACAGGAAAACTAGAGCCCGTTTCTGAAAGATAATTTGTGTAAAAGCAAACAAAAACCCTATAAAACCATGGTTTTACAGATTGCTTATGTAGTTATTTATATATCTATTTTAAGGGAAATCTCTTTATCTGCACTGAATAATCGTTTCTTTTTGTTTTTCGTTTTGTTTTTGTACATCTTGTTTTTCTTGTCACGCTCTGATCACAGAGTTTTTCTACCTCATTGTCGTGTGGTGGCAGCTGGTAGAGGAGCTGTCTGATCCTGTGTTTCTCTCCCGGGCTGTTGACGTATGGCACCTTGTCTTCGGGTAGACAGGCAAAATACATCTGGACCTGGAGGAGAGACGCGTGCGTGACCAGATCTGAACTTTCATTCAATAACTCATTTGTCAGGCTGCTTAAAGGCAATAAAGATAGGAGGGTCTTTTGCTGTCATCTGGGCGTATCAGTGTGTGTCTTTCTTTTGTGACTCTATGGGCCAAACATGTCAATCTATATCGAGTCATAGGCGCCTGACTGTGAAATCTCTTCACACACAAGCAGACAGCGAAGGACTGTAAATGTTAATGTTTGCCTCGGTTAATTTCCCTTGACAGGAGGAACGGAAGCCAGAGAAAAAAGGTGCTTTTATGTCCATGAAGGGAAAAAAAAACACATGGCAAATTATTTTCTGACTAAGGGTTGGAACTAAAGTCTTTATGCAAGATACAGAGAGTTAAATGAGGATGAGCATTTGCTCAGTCAGGGCATGCCTGCACAAAAAAAATCTCTTACTTGAACTAAACCTCCCACTTATCGCAAACGATTTCACACAATTAAACTCCAATTATGTGTGTTGGTTTCTTAGGCTTTTGTCAGCAAGTTATCTTTTGCTGAAATTAGACGGGTAATCTTAAAGACACACTGAAAGACAAAGATTATATGTAAAGCTCTCTAAATGGTCAAATTGAATCCCTTTGGAAGGAAGGTTTTACCTGTTCAGGCCTGAGTCCAGGTGGCACCCAGGCGTACTCCTCCAGCACACAGCCAGAGTCGTCGTCTGAGGTAGAGCTCCTCTGGAAGCCCACCGACATCATCTTCCCCACCTTTCCTCCCGAACGAGACTCCATGTCCGGCCCTCGGGGTGATGGACGTTCCCTTCTGTCGCTACGCTCAAGGTTCATTACACTCAGGTTCTGTGAAGACAAACAGAATGGAATGAGTATTTTCCTTTGCAAAAGTCAACATTTGCTTTAGAAATATGGACGCCTGGGTTGATGGTGTTGAAGACTGAGCTTAAGTCTACAGAAAGGATGTTGTTTAGATGCACAAAACGCAAAAAAATGAGTTTATGACCACAGACTTAAGAGAAACAGGCCTGTAGTCATTTAAACTCATGATGGTGTGTTTCTTGGGGAAATCTCACACTACTCCAGAGGCTTGTTAAAGATATGAGTGAAGATACAATCTCTGCTTCCTTTGCATGTTTTTATCTAATTATACAAAAATTTCTGCATTTGACCATTTGTCATTATTCTGTCTGGAATATCACTGTTACTAAATTTCTCACAATTATTGTTTGTAATTGCTAACAATCAGTCAATTTCCCATTGTTTTTATTCGAGTGTCTTAGCAATATAATTGGTGTTGTGGGAGTTTCACATAGTGACTACAAAATAAAACAATATTGGAAGAGCAGAGACCAAACAGTGAGTAATAAGTCATAAGTCAAATAAAAGAATAAGATTAGTAGTATGAACATTAAAGACAAATATTAGTGAAATCCTATGGCGACTGGTTTTAGTATGGTGATACAGACATCTGTGTATAACAAAGAACTTTAGATAACTGTTTGAAAGTTATGAAACTTGGATTTAGTTTGTAATAAAAAAAGAACATTTAGTTATTTTTCTTAGAAACTCTGAGCGTAAAAAGAATAACATGAATTTAAATCATCTCATGCCAAGTTAAACAAAACCAGGGAGTCTGCCAACTAGAAAGGTCATCAGGCAAATACGTTAACTTATATATGCAAATTATATACAGAAATCTACTGTGTAGAGTTTGACATGAAATACAACACAGCACAGCTTTGTCTTTACCACAAAAAAACCCAAACAATAGTCTGAACAGAAAGCCAACCAGCTACAAAACAACACAGACTCATACTGCAGCAGGAATCTACATTCGGGAGCATTGCAAACAGCCTTTGTTATCCGTCTTTATGAGCTGATAAGGGTTGGATTGGCAAGCGATTGGGGACCCTTCAAGCCTTGCCCCATCTGTCTCCCCCTCCACCGCCACCAGCAGTAGCCTCCTTATCTCCCAGCAGCTATGTTCTCCAGATCCCTCTCCACCTGATAACAAGTGCTAAAGGTGTCGAAAAGGCCACTTTTCTGTAGACCCTACCCACGCTCTGGGTCTTTCACATGCAAATAAAGACTAGAATGAGTTGTTGTTTAGCTATAAAACAGACAGAAACTTCACACACCCGGCTTAAAACTGTATGCAGATGAGATGTTTTACATAAGAACAGCACTTTGAAGCACATTAGGGGCTTGAATTGAACTATAATTATTGGTGTCAAATCTCACTGGCTCTTATTAAACTGCTGAAATTCCTCACCTGTGAGTCGCTTTGGATAAATGACCAAGTGTAAATAAAAAGGGGCCAACACACTTTAATCACAAATAATCATTCTTTTCAATAACCTGAACTATAATATGTTACCCTAATGTTACCATAATATGTTACCCTCCAGGCTTTTAACGTCACACAATGTAGTAAAACCCCAGGAACAAGACTTGGGGCATTAAGACATTCCACCAATTAGCATACAAGGCTACAGAACGCAGAATTTAGAGATTAGAGCTGCAGTTAAAAGCAAACCTGCAGCTCTTATCACTGGAAAAAAAGGAATCTGACCATTGCTTTGTTCCTTGGCGGCTAATCTGTTCTAGTGAGATAGATAATCTTATCAATCACAGGCTTTTCAAAATGCTTGTCCTGCATCATCTCATTTTACCCAGTTAAGCTCAATAAATGAGGAGATTAGATGAAGAAAAAAGTTTGGATAAAATATATGTATTTACTGTTATAATACACTATCCTTGAAAATACATTTACATAATTAGAACTGATTTAATCTAAAATGTGAAACAAAAGTGTAAACTTTACTGTCGATATTGAATTCAACTGAAAAAAAAATCACACAATTAGAGATAAAAAGCAGAATAAGTAAATGATTAACAAATGGAAACAGCTATGGTTTACTTCAATGGAAATAGCTAAAAAACATTAATCCGGGGAAGTCATATCTAAAACGTCATCCAAGTTCGTTATTCAATACAAAATATGTAAAAATCACAAAGTTAATAGTAAAAAAATATAAAATATGACTTCTTCAACACATTTATCTACAAATTGTATTTTCAATGCTTACTGTTGGGGATCTAATGCAAAGATTGGCCCCTTTGAGTCACAATAATTGTGAAAGGTGGAAAAAAAATGTTTTTTCTATTGTTATTTTAGTCATCAAGTCTATCTTGTTTTCCATTCCATTTAATTACAATGAGCTATAAATCAATAACCATTTAGGTTCCTCTTTATTTTACAATGATTAAACTTGAGCTAATGCGCCCTCCTTCACTGTGCTTACAACCTGCTTCAGCTCTTCAGCTCTCCCGCCTCTCATCCCTCAAGCAACGGGGAAAAGATGACTGCAGGTTCCTGAGCCAATATACACAGCAACTCACATTTCACCATGTCACCACTTGGCAATTACACAATGGCTGTCTTTGTTGAAATACACAAACAAAAAGGTGTACCTCTTCAAGACATGGGTATCAGTGAAGATACTCTAAAAACAGGTGAAGAAGGTTAGAAGTGAAAGTTTTTTTTACGTTTAGAGTCACAGCATTGAGTCTGAGTGAACACAGACCAGAAGTAGTCTCCAACTTAACCAAGCAAAGTTGAAGAACACTATCAAAGTATATCATATGCTCCTTTTTGTAGGGATGGGATGTAGAACACCTAAAAACTAATGGTATGCAAATAAATACCATTAAATTATATATATTCATACACCATTAACTGGATAATATTTAAGTTTGAACAAACTTTTCCCAGTTTATGACATCCTGTAGCAGCTATCAGAAAAATGTATAAGCATGTTTTTGTACAAAAAAAGTAGCAACATTTTACCAAAGACCAAAAGGGTTTTGAGAAGGAAACCCAACATAAGAACATAAGCAAATTTCCTTTAAAGGAATGGTTATTGGGGGTATAAAAGTGCCATTTCTCTAACTTCCTACTACTTTTTTACTTCCTTTAGCATCAGGTTGTAGTTAAGTGCTCGCTTGAACCTCAACAGAATCAATAAGCACAACCATAAAGTTACAGCCAAATAAAAAGGAGTAAAAAAGAAATGGTCTTAAATGCCCTCAAAAAAACATGTCTACAAAAGCAATGATTTATCTTAGTTTTAAATGGCTATTATTCTATCTTTCCTAATATATGCCACATATCCATAAGACAAATAACTAAAATAAATCTGTAAACAATTCCAAGCTGTTATTAGTGTTTAAAGTTAGTTATAAACCTAGACTTTTTAAACTTATAATAGCAGTCAGGGTTAGGTTAGGGTTAGGCTGCTTCAGTGCCAAAACTAGCTCTAAACTGAAGAGAAAACGAATCAGTTTCCATGTGACAAGACTGCATAAAAACCAGGTCAAAAATTAAAAAGAATGTTTTTTTGGGGATGTTTGCAACTGAAGCTTTTCTCATTTCCAGAAGAGGGTAGCTGTGCTGAAGTGCAAAATATGTACATGTCTGAGTGAGTACTCATAGTATCAATTTACATGCTCCTGTCTATACATAATGACTATTGGGTCAATTCTGATCCTTAGTTTTTTGGGGTTTTTTTTGAAGAAGAAAATTGAATCTACATTGTTTAAATGTGTTGGGATTATCTTCAGAAAAACTATTGTTCAGTGAAATTTGAAAATGAAAATAATACAGCTTAAGAGGGTTATCTGACCAAATTGGGTTTCAGGCGGTTCACTAGAGACATGATATACGGCTTGAACAAGATCACTTGCACCTATGCAGAAATCAAAGAAAAGGCATTTTTCAGAACAGATTAAAAATCTTTTTTAGTCTTACCTCCACTAAAATTATCTATCTCTCTCCATTGTTCCACAAAATGGCAAAAAAAAAAAAATCCTCTACCAACTTTGGTCACTCAGTTTTCCGGCTCTGGCTACCTTTCTGTAGCACAAAGTTGAACAGTTCCATGCTCTAATCAGATCCAGATCACTCAGGAAGTACCCCTCACTGACAATCCTCTTCAGGCAGCTTGAAAAGTCAACTTCTTTTATAAGGAGGCTCTCAGAGAGCAAATCTGAAGCAGTTGGAGAAGCAACCTGTTTAGCAGCCCATACACTCCCAGGTCCAGAAGGCAAGCAGTGAGGGCAGAGAGGTGACGTCTCTATCTGCACTATCTCTGATCCCACTGTGACTGTGTGCTCTTGGGGCAGCGAAGCCTTGTCAGCCCCTCCCTTATTTTTCCCCTAAAGAGCAAATCGCTTGGCTGTCTCTGCACTTCAGTCTCTATCTCTCTTACAGACACACATACAAACACACTTCAGAATCAACACCCCCTCACCCATCGTCTCTATCTCCACATTCCCTTCCTCCACCGGCATGACAGCCCTGCAGCCAGCACCTCTGTGAGCCAGATGATATGTGTACCTACTTCTCACTCTTTCTCTTAATTTTAAAACCATTTAGCAGATAACATTTAGTAGCAAAATGATGGCAAGTAGTTACTACTGTTTCACACTTTGTCATTTTCTCTCCTCTATGCAAATTAACACATGGGATTGCATTTAAGACAGTTCAGAGCAATGCGTTTGATATCATTTGTTATTCCAATATCACATTAATTTGAATTGAGCAACTGAGGGTGCATAGGGTGTTTTAGCCCATCTACTCTTTCATAGCAACAATAGAAATGTGGGCTATGTTCTATAGCAAGCTTTAAAACATTCTTTTCCTTTCTGACGTGTTCCCTTGATTATTCTTTTGCACATTTATTTAGAGATATGATATTGTTTCTTTTGTGGCATTGTATCAAATTAAACTCAATCACGGCTAATATGCAATCTGAAATAATGCTGTTCGCCCATAATCAAGATCACATGATGACCAAAAGTGATGGAGTGTTTCATTTTGTCTTAGAAGTTGGATTTTTGATGTTGAAAGGCACAAGAGTAATTTCAAGTTCAACCCCATACAACTTCCCTTCACAAAAAGAAAATTTTAAACCACTCTTGTGCTTTTCTGAGGTTTGTGTAGTACACACGTGGGAACTACAGTGAATTCCCTACCTAACCTGTTGCTTTAGCAAACAATGTAATATATTATCAGATGTTTTAGCTGTAAGGAGGAAAATATAGATTTGTTCAAAAAAATATGATTGCAACATTCAATAATAATATCAAAATTGCATCCTATACATCCTTGTCTCCTTTTTGTTTGCAGACTCCAAACAAAAAGGCTTGGATTTCAGCCCCTGAGCTTCTTGCTACATGCTATGCCACCATGCATAAATTACATGTTTAAAAAAAATAAAACCAAGTTTTACTTAGAGCTAAAATACCCTAGCTATTTGCGTCAATTCTGTTTTAAAGGTTATAACTCATTTCAAAGGCAGTTTTTCCTGACTAAAATATCTCATGTCTTGTTTGTGAGTCTGAAGTTAAATATTAACCATGCTTCCTCTTGAGTTAGTCTCATCCATCTCAGGAAATTCTCATGGTCGAGATCTGTCCAGTCCCACCCTCCCCTTGTAGGCATCTCCACCGCCCTTCTTCTTTTGCAGGTCTGAATGATGTAGAGGAGAGGGGTCCCCTGTTCTCATCTCTCACTTCAAGCGATCACAATGAAGTAATTGTTAAAGAACACTTCGGGTTCACAAAACCCTCGACAATCCAACAGATGTAGCGATGAAGAAATTCATTCTGAAAATAAAAAGGAAAGTCACTAAAATTGTCCACAAAACTGTTGCATAAGTAAAATCAAACTCACTGGATGAGTCTGGAGCTATTTGCTGTGCTTATTTGGTCAAGTTCTGCGTCATCCGTCAATGTGAAAGGGTAAAAAAGAAGCAACAGCTTCTTTTAAAGAGTCAAAGATGAGAAATGAGTTTACTCAATTGTCCCGTAGACAAAGATGCCCTCTTGTCTGACAACCCAACAAAGTCAGCTTCCAAATAGGGCAGCGGTGCTGTTTGTCGCATGCCATAATCATGCAACAAATGAAAAATGAGTCACTTGGCTAATTAGCTTGGGAGAGCGAGAGAGAGTGTCTCAGTGTGCTTAAAGAGGAGACTTTCTATGCTGTTTTCTTTTTTTCTGGCATACCAATTCATATTGAGAAACTGGGAGACGATACAGAAGACCATAGCTGTCATGTCACAAGGTAAACCTTTTAAAAAAGAGTTTTCCAACTTAATTGCCAGAGCCGTGCAAAAGCTTCCTATTGTAACATCAACAGAATTGTTTGCGCTGGGTTTCTAGAGATATTTATCTGGATATGCATTTCCACTTCAGATCTTATTTAGGCAGATGGGTCTAGAAGACAAACTCCTTTTTTTTTTTTTTCTGACAGAAAAGTACTTAATCCTAATAATGAAAACAGGGAAAGAGTGGGTGAAGAATGCTGCTGCATGAATAGAGGACAGGACAGAGGACGAGTGGCTTTAAGGGAGACAATGGACAGAAATCTGTCTTTTAGACTAGGCCTGGGCTCTTGGCCAGAGACCTATGGTTCTTTAGAAAAAACTGACCTAGTCGTCTCTTTGGTTTCCTCCTAAAGAGTTCAACAGTGCAAAGAAAGGAACACAAATGCATTATACATAATAAATAGTTTTTATTGTTTCTGATGCCTCTTAATATTCAGAGCAAGTGAAAAAGCCTGGAAGATGTTGATGATATGAGAATGTTGACATATAGCAACATTAAAAACTGTGGATGTGACCTAAACAGAAATGAAGGACTATATATTTGTTTAGCTCTTATTAGTAGGATTCAACTCTGCAATAGAGTGGATTTAAGGTTGAGGCTACACACAGACATTATGTAGACACAAAACAATGTTAAATCTATCATGTAATCTGTAGTTAGACATAGATATTTTGAGTAAATTTTGAGGAAGCAAAACTACTTGGTAAGCTTCTAGCTTAGATATCAAAGTATTTAATAGTATGACTACAAAAAAGTTTTACATGCAATGTAAATCATTCTTTTTTATTTTGTGATTTTGTGGTAATTATATTAATGTGAGGAGCCAGCATTTCTGTTTAAAAAGCAGCTATAAAGAGCTACAACAAGAAAAGTATTTAAATTAAAGTATGTATATTGGCAGATTGAAAACACAAATATTTTAATCTGAAGCTGTTACACCTTAAGACTGTGAAATTGTGCACTGCCAAGAAACAGTGAGAAAAAATTACAGGTGTTCCTACACTTCTTAGGGCATAACTGTCTTGTAAGTAACTAGATAGTTTTTTAGAACAGCAGCCAAGATAACTACATTAACTTGCATAATATGTTTTGCAATAAATACCATAGAGTGCTATCTAAAATAAAAAAAAATGTGTGTCTCTCATTTGGTTCAATTCAAAAGAGTGAAGCTGTGTGTTACTAAGTGCAAGATGCCGGAGGTTTATTAATTGATGGTGCCGTGGTTCTAAAATGCTATTTTAAAATAATCTTAGGAAGGATTAGAATAAAAAAACTATAAAGTGTGTTTATCTGCATTGACATAATTGTTTTTTACATTTTCAGATTAAATTATATGATCTTTGCTATTTCCATATATGTTCTACGAAATGCTTTGCTGATAATTAGAAGGAACCAAGCTTTTATTGGACTAAAGTATGATTTTACTCTTAACATAGGTCAAATCTGAAATCCCAAATCTTTTGATCAACTTCCCCCAGGGACTTTTTTATGCAAGGTTTTCTCTCCTTGACAAAAGGGTAAAGACTGGCATGTCAGACAAGATTTAGTTACCTTTTCCAGCATTTGAATCCAAGTTGAAACTAGACACCAACTGCATACAGACACCCAGCACACTTTCATGGCTTCACCTTTTGTCTGTCTTGAGGAAGAGAGCTTAGCTGATAATTTGGCCCTTTCTTGGTCTGTATTGGGGAGGGATGGCTTACTAGGTAAACAAGAACCACTTGCATTGTTTTCTACTTTTACATTCTACAGAAATTTACACCTGAAGTCTGTCAAAAGAGTCTCACATTCAGGAGGTGAAGAGATTTGCTAGATCATTTAACGTAGTGACATTTGTTGGCTGTTTGAAACAGAGCTCAACCAGGACAGTTGCATGTCTCAACGTGTTGAAGGGCAGTTTGTCATAAAAGTGAAACTCAAACAGACCAGAAACCTTTCCAGGAGCAAAGGAGACATAAAGTACAAAGAAACAATTCAGTATGTGCAAATAGCTCTGCATCATTAAACAGGACTTAAGTGGTTACATTTGCCAAAGTCACAAATATGTGTGATGTAGGCCCACAGTTCTGACAGTGACAGTGTGAAATTAACACAGCTCCGTCACAAACAAAATAAACAGACAAATATATAAGGAAGAGGTCTACTTCATCACCTAAAGTATATTCATCCAGACTCTACCCAAAAATGACCTCAATGCCTGACTAGCAGCTTCAGAAATGTAGAATTCACACAACCCCCACCACCCCCAGAGAAACATCTCAATTCACATCCACTTTGAATTCACCATTTCAACCCCATTCATGCCTTTTTTATGCTGACAGACGCCTCTCAGCAGCCTTTCACGCCAAGAAAGTAGACCTTCAGTTCTTCCTAACAAGGCCCACCGGCTCAACTTGCCTTTTTCTGCAGGGTATCAGGTCTGCCGAGCTTCTTTGTAGTTAGTCCTGCCAGGTCAGTGTTAATATTCTTTGACACTCATTCTCCAAGTGTAGTTTAACTTTCTAGCTGTAAAACTTTCTGCTGTGATTTGTTAACCACTCCAGGGTGTTGGCTACACACCTCTAGGATGACAGAAGTGGCAATAAAAGAACTATAAAATGCAGGAAATCGTCAACTGCGAGGGAAGCATGAGCAGGAATTGGGTTTTTAACATTTGCATTCAACTTCTTAGAGAATCCAAAAAGTTGTAAGAATTACAGTGAATAAAAAAAAAAACAACTTTGCCTCATTGCATCAGATCAGTGAATTAATTTTGATAAAAAATCTCTTGTAATAGTTCTGAAAATATTCTGAGAAAAGAATGGCTGACATAGTCCAAATGAATTTATGAGATGAATACTGTTTAAAATAAAGAGTAGAACATATAAAACTCTGAAGGCTTTTAATAACTAAAGGAATAAGAGTATTCTTCTTAAAACATAAGGAGCTATAAAAATATGTCATTTATTGAGTATCGTATATGGAAGGAGAGAGTCTAGTGCGCTCTGTCCAACACTGATTTGATCACGTTAAGTGATGCATTCCTTCTTTAATAAAAGCCAGATGGACATTTACCCTTCACTTTAAAAGTGGTGTATGTGTGTGCCTGTGATTGAGTGTGTGGGTTTTTAAGTATGTTGTAATCCCAACATTGCTTCACATCCAAATTCCAATTTAAAAAACAATGTTGAATGGATTAGGCAGATGTGTGAGGAAAATCTACAATGTTACCAGATATCATGACTGTTGGCAAAGCTCAGTTGTTATTATCAAAGATATATTTCATATTCTAACAAGTGAGGGTTTAAAAACGTCTAAAATATTATCGTTTTTTTTAGTTAAAAGTGCTTTACGCAAATAAATAAAAGAAAAAAAAAACAGAAACAGAAAAGAATTTTCATGGTCCATTGGTGAGTGTTGGGTAGTTGAGTAAATGCTAAAATACTACTTACAAAACATATCAATTTAAAAGTTTGTAAAGATTTTCATAAAAAGATGGTGTGGAAGTGGATTAATTTCCATTATTAGTTGCAAATACGGGCCCTATATTAGACTGTCATGACATGATACCCTTAGTGACAAAGTAGATTATATTTCAGGTAGATTAGTTTCAGTTAGTTCCTACTGACTCAAAAATGTCATGTATTAACCATTATATTTTAGATAACATTGATCTGTTGCTTTATTTTGAGAGTCTGAAAAAATATAAGTGTGAACACTTTGATGATTGAAGTGCCTACTGTAGAGAAACCCTTTATGACTAACGAACATAGCAATCTTATATTTCCTGGTAGTTGGGTAACTCTTCGGGTAAATCTTTGTCATTTTTAAAATTCTCATTTGTCAATACTTTGGTATGCCTTGATAATACGGACTGTGGCTTTACTGCTCACAAGAAAGCCAAATCGAGCTGTTAGAAATATCTTTAATCACAAAAAAGCTGTTTAGTCATCATTTCAAAATTAGCCCAACTAATCAACTGGATGTCAACTTATATTTGCAAAAATACTTTTTTTTACCATACCATGAAAGCATGGTGTTATAATTCATTTCTTGAGAATATTCCAGGTTGCTTTACTCAGTATAAAGTATTTCCACTTGCATTTCTTTTAGCAATGAGAATATTGGGAAATATTTAAAGTGAATTCTAGGTAAAAATCCCAAAGAATCCTTCCATTGACCCATGTGATCAACACTAAGAGTTGACAACAAAAGTTAAGTAACGAGCATATCTTGTTCATCTTGACAGAAAAAGAGAAATGAGCAACTTTACGTGCACCTGTCAAAATTCAGCATGTTTTTGTTTTTACTGGCTGACATTATCACTCTGATTTATTGAAGAATGATAAATCGTTGTTATGGTGGTTACATATAGTCCCACGACCGCTGTGAGCGTCAGTGTGAGAGATTGATGGTGTGTCATTATTTAGCCAACATAAACAAGACCTTTAATTAATTGTGCCAATCAATGTGGATCCATATATTTTGCTTATCATGAGAAACTGACTGAAAAACAACAGAGTATGATATGCCAGTGGCATTACCTCAGATTTTGCAGGGAAAGCCGTTAGTACGTTGATTTAAGTTTGCATGAAGTGTGTGAATTCCCCTCTGACATTTCTATAGAGACAGATATTGGCCATGGATCATGGGGTTGTGTATACAGAGTCTTAATGATAGGACCCCAGAGGGCTGGTACATAAGTCAAGCATAACAGACAAACACATCACTAATGTGCAAGGACACAAACACATGCAAGCATGCATTTGTGTATTACCACAGCAAAACCCTTAATTTTTTCCCATGATTTAGCATTAGAAGTAAAATAATGGCTGGGAAAGACGATGGGTCGGACCAAGTTTGCATCTCCAGGCACTTTGTTGCACTCTTGACTGCAGTTGGGACAACATGTACTTGCACAATTCTCAAGACGGCATAGTGTTAGAGAAAGGTGAGTGTAAAACCGCAAAGACTCTCTCTTATTTATAGTTTTTTTTTTTCACCCTAAATAGAAAAACATTTTAGCAGGTGAAAGCAAAATAGCTTTGTGGTGCTGCAATTTTTTGCCCCCAAGACTTGGTTGGATACCAAAAGGGTGAAGGATATCAAAGCTATTATTTACAGGTCAACCGCTTTGAGCACTAGAAAAAAAAACAATAAAAGCTAAAATAGCATGACTTGTAGAGTGTCAGCCTTCTTTCATAGAATCTGGCCAAACATTCGGTCCCTGCATTCCACACTGACCCTCTACTAGAGGGCCAGAGTCATGGGTAAACAGATGAACCGTTTGGTGGTCTCTCTGTGTAATTTCAGACTCCCTTTTCCTTCTCCCTCTTAGTCTCTTTACTGCACAAAGAGACACCCCCCCCCATTAGTCATATCCTCAGCTGGCCTCTGTTAATTCGGACCTACCTGACAGCTCTGACTTGTGGGTTTACTATCAGTCCTGCTCTGAGCGACAATCTTTTCTCTAAATACACACTGAAACTAATCTACAACAGATGGGAAACGACCTGGGGAAGGAAGTAGTATAAAAGGGATATACAACATATTTGTGCCCCTCTGAACCAGCCGATAGAGTTTCAACCAAGTTGCGAGTAAAGCTTGAGCTTTGTTGTAATGATGTGCACATCAGTGGCTCCCAGGGGGCCTAAAAGTCAATTTTAGTTAAAGCTATAGGCTATCAATCTGCATTTTTGTTGACCAAAAGGCCCTGAAATGAAGTATGGGGGGCATTCTCTAAAGAGGACACCAAAAAACACACAGAAAATGCGCACATGCAAATTAAAGAATAAACAAAAGACATATGCCAGTCCACAGATGAAGATCAGCACCATACATACTTGAACAGGGCCCCACATGTTGTTATTTCATGTGTGGCTGGTTGGGGATAATAAATCCTCTCAGACCAAACTTAACTTTTGGGGTTTAGAGATGATTTGTTTAATGCTAATGACATTTATTTATCACCTCATTAATGCACACTTCTATTTAATCACCTTTTCACAGCAAACAAAATGAAAATAAATTGTTTAACAGCAGTGAGACACAAATAACTTTCAAATGACTAATTCATATGTTTAACAAAATGTCATAAAAAAATCCCAGACTTTAATTAACTCTTTGAAAGATGTTTCAAAGAGTTGGAAAGGTATATAATAGAAGATTAATGTTGACTTTGGTTATTTATAAGTGGGGATTAAATAGGCTGCATCCAGACAGAGCTAAATAAGGTTTCTGCACATACAGGTTTGAGTGCAAAGAGGAAATAACACAAAGCCAGAGACATTATTTCAATGATGCTGAAAAATGGAAAGAGAATCTTTAGTAAGGTGTTGCATACCAACGAGAGTTGTAACAGAAGATGTCTGACACATATTCACTTTATACATAACGTAACATAGCTAATTCTACATCGGCCCTACATAGTTCCTCTCACACCATTCAATTCAATTTCAATTCAATTCAGTTTATTTATATAGCGCCAAATCACAACACATGTCATCTCAAGGCACTTCACAAAGACAA
>JAUZNJ010029229.1:0-15555 GCA_034780135.1 Jordanella pulchra | reverse complement strand
AAATGATGGAGCCTAACTTACCCCAGAGAGGAGCGTCCAGGCGGAGCGAGGACAGCAGTGACGCGTCCCCGGAGCTGACCTCCATATGGCTGCATTTCGATGATGATCGTATCACCTCCACGCCTGTTGGACACATCTTCAGCATTAATAAAAAACCTGGGATTTTAAACTTCATGTTGTTCGCTCTGCTGCCTCACCTGCTCAGACGGTTTCATATAAACACACATTAGGTGATAGAAAAGTTCTCCTCACTTGGCTTCAGTCGAAATGACCCTGAGTTCGAGTCTGATGAGACAATCCTGGATTCTTTCTAACACGGTTTAATCACAGCTCTGGGACTGTGTTACAACATGGGTTTTTCACTCCTAGCTCAATTCTTATCTTAATCTCTAAGATGGTTTCATATAAGCAAAGATTTTATTGCTTTAGAAGATAAAGAAGAAGAAAAGAGCTGATGTGATGGTTACAATGTTTGAACATAGCATTAGCTAACGTTAGCCGAGCCCTGGCATTAAAAACACCCAGCATCCTCAGAGCTCCTATCTGGAAATAGCTCCGATTCAGAAATGTTTGTTTTCCATCCTGAATCTTTTAGACATCCTGCCCCACCGTATGTTTCTCCAAGGATTTGGTCCTAGCCGCTAGAGATGCACCGATCCAATATGTGGATCAGATAACGGTGCCGATACTGAATAATAAGCTGGATCGGAGATCAAACCCAGAGCACTTTAAATGGAACTGATATTTCTTTCATTTTGCTGATTATTTGTATTTGTTTTATTTAAAATATAAAGTACATTTATACCTGTGTTCATTTGTTTTAGCCTTCACTCACATGGCGAGGTTTACATGGTTCATTGATTCAACGGTTGAATCGGATCGGTATCGGCCGATAAGCTCAACACTGGTATCGGATCAGAAAAAACTGGATCAGTGCATCTTTACTTACTTTACTTTATTTGACTTATAATTTGTTATAGTTTTTTTATCTTGTAATGGGACATTTAATCTTTGTACATTTCATAACTTTCCCATAAATAGCCCTTATAAAAAAATATTAGATAAATAAATGACTGCATTTTTAAAACATAATTTAAGCATGTTATTTATCTTCAAATGTAATTTTAATTATTTAGTAGGATATTTAATTACTTAAATGTGCAATTTATTATTTTCTGCTATATTCATGATTTGAATCATGTTTTTAATGATTACATTTATTTATTTCATTTATTTATTTATGTATTTCATGCTATGTTTTGGATTTTCATATGCCTTAATGAAAACATCGCAATGGTTGGGAAAACCATCCTGACTCTGGGTCTCTTTTTAACTCCATTTTAGGAACCCATGAAATAAGACATTTGAGTTGTTTTGTTTCTTTTATTTGAAATGTAAATCATCTTATTCCAATATTTGCCAAATCAGGGGAAAATACATATATTTTAGGAAGAATTTACTTCCTAAAAACTCCAGTTTTTTATGTAAAACTATTTCATTATAATGATGACTATAAGTAGGTATTTTTTTCTTGAAATAAGTGTAATTGTGCTCGATTGTACAGGCAAGTATGATGATTGATGCTTAATATAATTAAAAACATCTCCATTGTCTTATTTCAAGTCCATAAAATCCAACGATCTTATGCTAGAAACATTCATTGCTTTGGCAGATCTTCTCATTTATCTGCTCAAATGAAGGAAAAATAAACTGGTTTTAATGATATTTGACTTATCATTAGAATCATTTTTGCAGTTTCAGGAGCCCCTATTTATGGATCAAGTTTCACATTTTGAAGCCCAATCATTTGTTTTACTTGTTCGCCACCTGACCTGGATGAAACCCACGTTTGGCTGCCATTACAGGCCGTCTCTTTCTTACCTGGGGATCCACAGGGTCCCGTTCACTGGCAGCAGATTGAAAGCTTGCAGCTCAGGTGCTGCAGGGTTTCTGGCCTCTGCAGAGTCCAGATTATCTGTGTCTGTCTGTTCGTCCTGCTCCTCTTCTGAGTCCTGCGGGTTTTGAGGCAGTGGCAAACAGCCTCTACTTTTTAGTGAGCTGCAGTCTGTTGTGCTCAAAGTGTTTGACTCTGGTGGTTCCAGAGAGCTGGTAGATGACAGGGAACAGTAGTCTGTCACAGAGTCCTGGTGCTGGATTATTTGAGTCCCCGCCTCCTCACTGAATATCAGTGTCACGTCTCCGTTGGACCATTCAAGCTTCCCATTTTGGTCCGTAGTGTTAATATCTTCTTCCCCTGCCACCACAGCCAACCCTGCAGGGCGCCGCACGTCAAAGACATCCCGCAATGGATTTCTGTCCCCACAGCTGAAATCAGAACAAAAACAAACTCAAATACTCCATGTGTTCAAATTCCCTTCTAAAACATTGTAACGGGCATGTATGATTTTGTAAAATGAGCGTCAAAAGGAAGAAACAAGAAAAGGGCTGCAATGATTGGTCAAGTTGATTATGAAGAAAATAAAAATCATATAGTTTCATTCTTGGTAGTTCAGTTTAAATTGTATGCAGTTCACCAAGGCAGCTGCAGAGGGCAGTATAGCGTTAGTTTTCAGAGCACACATCACCTGATTCACTGCGGATCAGAGGGCAGTAATGGATGAAAGTGGAGGAAAAAAGTGAATAAAGTTTTGTAAATTAATTTCTAGACACTGAAATGAACTTTTAGGTTAAAATATGGCCACGTCAAACTGAAATATCAGACTAATTCTCAAAGTACTTTAATGTTTTCTCTAGTCTACAACCCAGTGCTCCACTGTAATCTGTGACCAATCACATATCGTGACTCTGGAGACGCTACGTGGTTTAGATACGAGTCCTTTGAAGTTACGGCTAGTAGACAGCAGACTGTATCAACTGATCTAAAATCTGAGCCTACCACTCTGACCTGGGAGTAAACGACCCATCAGAACCCCCCTAACGACCATCAACACCCCCAGGTGCTCTCCATGGGCCATCCAGTAGGGAGGATTTGCACTATGAAAGATAAATTGTTGAATTTATCCTAAAATAAAGTTGATTATGATGATTTTGGAGACTGTTTAGATGTAAAAACCTAAATCTTTAGAAATATTGGTAATCATTTCAATATAATGCAAGGCTTAATACAGTAAATGAAGTAATTTTAGTAAATCATCATTCCTTAAAATAAAAATCTAACTTCATCCAAGACTAATTGAACAAGTTGGCCTAAATATGTTCAACTCAAAAACTGCAGTTTGTGATACAGAATTACTGATGTGTAATTAATGACTACTTCAAAAATCATAAATCCTTTGTTATATTTTTCATCCATGGAGGTTTTACGCTTGCACAATGCATGCTGGGTAGATGGTTAAGTCTGACTGGACTGAAAGCTACTGAGTAAACATAGGAAGGCTAACATTAGCAAAGCTGTTTTTAATCATGTTACTGAGCTTTTAATGAGCCATTATACATGAGATATATGTTGGAAGGAATAAATGTGATACTGTTTACTATTTTAGCTAGAGCTAACAGGATTAGCAGAAGCTAACAGAATATCAAAATCAGATCTAAAGATAATGAAGGACCGTTTAAAGAGACAGTGAAGCATCTTTCAGTCGTAACTCATCCTTCTAATATATCTGAGAAAATATCTGGATCCTGATGCTAACCGCTAACAGCCTCAGTTAGAATTTGTTAGCATCCGCTAACAGCAGCTTCTTCAGGCAACCCTCTCCTCTTCCTCCTGGTTCTACTCATCTTCATCACCTCTTTTGGTTTCTACATCCTCATCTATTCAAACGTGCTCCAGTTTAAACCGAAACTCATTGCCGTTTTAGTTGGATGGAGCTAGCGCTACTGGAACTAAGATAAACAACATGGCGACGTCTGTGTGACATTAATAATAAACATTCCTCAAATAAAGTCTGTTGTTACAACTAATCAAGTGTGTTTGATTTATCAATGAATTGTATTTGACAAAAACAGATAAAGAAAACCCTCAAAACTTTCTAAGCTTTATAAACAGAGAAAACTCAAGAAAAATTCCAAGTAAAATAAATGTTCAGTTTGGAAAAGTTTTATTACTTCAGGATAATAAATGAACACGACCAAGAAAACACGAATCAACATTTAGCAGGAAAATAATCGGACTAATCAAAGGCTGATCCCCTTACTGCCTTCATTAGTTTAGCTAAACAGAAAATGTACTCGACTGCTTGTTTCCTACTTTGTTCCCCAGATAGACCACAAGGCAGTGATGTGTCTGGGAAAACCTGAAAACCTACCAGTACGATGCACACAGCTCATAGGAGGCGGTGTAGTAGAGCAGCACCGTGTTGCTGGTGTCGTCCAGGGTCCACACTGCTTCCTCTCCCCACAGACTGAAACTGGTCGTCATGCTGATGATGGAGGAGGGTGCTCTGTATGGCTCCAGCCTTCGGACCGCCTGAAGGCTCGTCGTGTCGATAACCAGCAGGCCGGGGCCGTTGGAGAACCACAGCTGACGATGACAACAGATCCATCACTTTAAACCCAACCAAAAGGAGTTTGACGTGCTATGAATGTGGAAAACATGCAGCTTCAAGGTCACCTGGGAGCCACTGCTGACCAGAGCCATACTCCTGACTGGGTAGGGTCTCTGCCTCGGATCCGAGTCCTTCAGACCAAACACGGTCTTGTTTAAGGTGTGAGAACACAGGTAGGTTTCTCCGTCGAGAGGAAGGTCGTCCACCAGGGTGTAGACGGCTACCAGACCGTCAGACATCCCTGCAAACACTTTGGCCAGGCTCTGGGTGGAGAAGAAGAGCAGCATTACCTTTTTTATCAAATCAGGCTAAATATTCATGTTCAATCAGCACAATTTCAAGGTTAGTGTATGCCATGAGATGACCTGTGGTGTGAATTGGCTCCATAGAAATAATTCCAGTTATTTCCAGACAAAAAACATGCAGTTGTTTTTTTTTTTTACTTTGTTTTTTTAAATAGCCTTGTGCATCTAGGCCTCCCTATCAGAGGGGGGCAGCAGAGGCTCACCACCAACAAAAACGATGGCTCCAATTAAGACTGGGAGAAGAAAAACAACAAGGAGGAGATAAAAAGGCCTTTGCATCCTGGATTCTCTTGTTTTTGTTGATGTGAAATCTGTGGCTAAACTTAGCATGAACACGAGCTAGCTTAACTGCATGTTAGCTGCTGTAACAAAAAGATCACCGCGTACAAATCAGTGAACAAGCCGACGCATCTTTATCACCGCTGTCATGTGAGCTGACCTGTTCTCCGGCGGGAACGTGGAACAAACAGGTGACGACGGCTGGACAGGACAGCCGCTTCTGAGGCTGACTCAGGGGACACATGTCCTTCAGGCTGTAGATGAAAACCTCCTGCTCCTTTGGAAGTAACCATGTAAAGAATCTGAGTTTTCCACGTCCAACATCGATCATCTTCACAAACCTGTGGAAACATCATTATGGTTCCATACCTCGGTAGCTATCCACAGGGAGTTACGCATCTTCATCTGGCAGCTGATCCTGTTGCCAGGACAACACATCCTCTTGACTTCCACCTGGCCCATCTCCACATTCACCACACTGTAGTTTCTGCACAACAAACGCACCATTGTGGCGCCTCTATGTTTTAAAGAACAGCTCACCAACCGGAGTCTTAAGTCTTTTTGTGTTGAATTGAAAAATGCGCCATTTGGCTCGGCTTTGATTGACAGGTGGATTAACAATGAGACAATCACAGCAATCTCACTATTGTTTGTCTCCATCAGAGAAGGAGGAAATGGGGGTAGACAGAGGAGGACAGAGTTCAGAGTCTCCAGAAACACAAAAAAAGTCGCTAAATTTGACGTTAGGCTCTTAAAAAAGCCATGAGAGGTCTGAAAAGTCGCTAAAATTAGTGACAAAAGTGCTACATTTGCAAAACTATTCGTTTGATTTGTTAATAAAGAATTTTCAGTTTAAACGAAAAAAGCAATATTGGCTTCAAGAATCAGCTAAAAAAACAAATCTGCAGCATGTATCATGGATCTGTTGCACTAATGTCGAAATAAACGACACTGGCCTTAAAAAAACTGCATCGGTTGGTTTCTAGATACCATCTACAGACGAGTAAAAAGCCTCACTGGTATCAGAATTATCAGGATCAAATAAAACATTTGTTTCATGGTTTCATATAATGGCAGCATTCTGCCTCTAAGATAAAATTATTTTCTATTTAGTGATTTGGGATTTCACTTTGTTAAAACAATTGGATTTGATCACCAGAGCAGTGAGGAGCAGAAACCAACCTGTCCTCGTTGTCTCCGTGCCAAAACACGGCGCTGTATCCCTGCAGCTGCGACAGGAAGAGCTGAGACTGGCTGTCACACGACAACAGGTACCTGAGGCACGGGAAACTGGGCTCCTCCATCTGTCTCACACACCTGGATGCAACCGGCCTCTAAACACACACACGCAGCAGGCCTCAGTTTGCATGTTAGACATTTCCAGAACTTTCCGACTCTTGTCTGCTCACAGCAGGGAGGCCCAGATCAGGCTTTACTTCTCTCCTGTCCATTGAAATGACAGATTCTGTTCCTTGTTTTCTAAGTTCAACACATTCATGTCCCTTTAGCTCACAGTAAAACAAACAATTAGAAAACAATTAAGATCCAACCAAACATTGAACAAAGCTGAAAAAATTTGCAGGATATTTGAATCTTTAATTAAAGTCAAATGAGTTTTTTTTGTCCTTTCTAAAACACAGTTTCTGTGGTACGGTCTTTAACCCACTAGTGTTTTTATTCACAGCTGCTAGTTCCTGTAAGATGTTGCACATTTTTAGAGAGCTTCATGCTTTACTTCCTCATTTTTGCATAAGTTTTTTTTAGAACACAGAATTACTGCCCAGGCCATTGCAAGCATCTGAAGGACTTTATTTTGAAAGGATGACAACGCTCCTGAATTAGGAAAAATAAATTCAACATGGCAGCTTTTTTAGTCAAACCTAAGTAGCTGGACTGTAGGGCTGAGGTTAGGAGTTGGATTAATTGTGATTAATGGGTTAATATAATAAATAAACTAATTAAAAAAGCAAACAGCTGTTTTCCAAACTGAGGACCTGTTGGGTGGTGAGACAGCAGATTTGTTATTAGTAAAATCAACACTAGCGGTTGATGTTTGCCTTTTTAAAGCAATGAATCAAAGAACCAAGTGCAATAATGCTGTAAACAATCTCACAGTTGGATTTCAGTCATCATGCACAATAATACGACTTCATTTAGTCTCAGATGGTGGCAGTGCTCTGATCACTGATGATATCAATTTACATACATGTTTATTGTCATGTGAGTCTTAAGGTTTGTATATATATATATATATCAAGATCATTTTCTTAATGAAATTACAGTCTTCAATCAGCCTTGGTACAACTTACCAAGGCCCAACGAAACCAGAAGATCAGGATAAAACCAGCCTGAGACTTTCATCCCTGCTGTGCAGTACAGTAAACTATGAGCTATTTGCAAAATGTTTCAGTTAAACACTTCTTTTCAGTGTGTGACTTTTTATTCCTCCATATTCTCCTGCTTCATCCATCGGGGTCACAGTGGGGGGACCACCTCAGTCTGCTGCAGATTTTCTAAATATTCATATTTAATTTCATTTGACAAAAATTTTTAAGAAAAAAAAAAGATTTCACAAAGAAGAATTCCTCATAAAATAAAGATCATTATGGACAGCAATTAGCTTCCTTTTGAAAAGAGGGTCAAACAAAGGTCAAAGGCTTCAGAGGATCCTTTCTGATTACAGCTATCAACTATTTAAACTGGTTCTTTTGGGATTGATAAAGTATTTCTGAATTGGGTTTTTAATTTAAATTGAAGATGTGATTAATTTAAAAAGAGCGCTCCTGATTAGTTGCATTAGGAGCTGAGGAATAGCTTGGCATATTCGAATCTAGTATGATTCAGTACATCTAAAGTTAGCTTATTTAGATTGGTTGAATGCTGTAAGGATTACCATTAACATCTAAAAACATAATTAAGATTTAAATTTGCATCTATTAATTCAGTTCAAATATACTAAACTGATCCAAAAAAGACATTAAATAATCATTAAAATACATTTGAAATTAAAGGAGTATCTGCTTTCCTTGTTAACCAGAAAGCACCAGGAAACAGCTTCTCTAACACATAAAATCCAGCTGTTTTCAGAAGATATTCATTGTTCTATAAATGCCAGATAGACGGAAACCTCCAGCTTTCGATCATTATTACCACAGCAGATGGACCCACCTTCTCAGGCTTGGTGTCCCAGCACTCAGTCATCAGGGTGTGGAGGCTGTAGAACTGGACCTCCTCCAGGCTGCCCAGCACAGGGCGAACGCCCCTGGACAGCTTCTTGGCTATCTGGAGCTGGTGGTTTCCCAAGGCCGGCCTTCGCCCAGAAAGCAGCTCATACACCACCATGCCATAGGAGAACATGTCCACCTGGTTGTGGAAAGATCAGTAAATCCATCAGAACCATACAAACAAACCCAAACGATGCATCAGCTGCCAGTAATCAAAGATAAGATCAAATACAAGAGCCTCAATGAGCCCCAAACTGGTACAAGCAGAACATGACAGACCATGATAACTAACCCGTTTCTGGATATTCATTCTAGTTCTTTGAGGATTTAACTGTGTAAGAGGCTCCGAGGCTCCCTGCCATTACCCTAATCTACACGCTCCCTCTGTGGGACTCTATGGAGAGGAGTTTTATTCAAAATTAAATAAATAAATACTGTTCTAAACAAATTATCAACAAATAAATAGAAAATAAACCTCCCTCCCTCTATATATTTTAGGTTATTCTGTCATTATCTATTTAAACAAAGAATAATTAATTCATTTAGTTAAGCTTTATTTACAGCAAGATGCATATATTCAACTTTTAATTTCAATGACGTATTTATTTTTATAAATATTTTTATCAATAAATAAAAATATTAAAGGAAATATTAAGTTACGTTGAAATATAACAAATATATATAAATTAACAAAATAAATATACAAATCTTGAGATAAATGAGCACCTAAATAATAACTAAATAAAAAATTCTTCATGTAGTTTGTTGTATTTCATGGGCAAATTACATATTTTCAGTAGTTATTTATTTAATTTTGATCCAAACAACACTCCATAGTTTAAAGTCGTTTAAACACGTTTAACAGAAGCAAAGTTTGGAACGTTACTGAAAGGAATCCACGACTAGTTGAACATGCTGGCCTCAATATGTTGTAATTTTCCTATCAACTTAAAAACTTAAATTTGTAATACTTTAAAACTTATTAATACTTAAATCAAATATTTCTCTGTTCTATTTTTCCTCCGTGGAGGTCACCATGTTTTCACCAGTGCAGTGCATGCTGGGTAGATAGTTGGTTAGGTCTAACTGGACTGAAATCTACAGAGTAAACACAGGAAGGATAACATTAGCAGAGCTGTTTTTAGTGTATTTTGTCTGACCGGTGTAAATATAAACAATGCAATGTAGCATCAAAGTTTTCAAGTTTTAAATGTGATCGGCTTGGGCTCTACTGTTTACTGTAATAGCTAGAGCTAACTCCATTAGCAGAAGCTAATGTTAATATAAAATCAAATAGAACATATTGAATAACTGTTTAAAGTGTCAGTGAAGAATCTTTCATTATTCCAATATATCTGAGAAAATGTTTTGATCCAGATGCTAACCGCTAATAGCTTCAGTTAGAAAGCGGAGCTTTTTGTAGCATAGCTCTCCACATGGACAGCATCTGCTAGCATTAGCAGCACAAACACCAGATTCTTTAGCCAACTCTCCCCTCTTCCTCCGTTTGGTGGTCCTCATCATCATCATCATCTCTTGTTATTTCTACATTCTCATCCATTTCAATGCGCTTCGATCCAAACTTAAAATGTTTAACGTCATTCATTGCTGCACTAGCTGGACGGAGGTAGGGCTACAGGACGTAGCATCTGTCACTTACCCAGAATACATTGCAGTGAAAACAACATGGCAACGACCGTGTGACTTTATTTTATTTAGATTTATAAAACCTAAAAAGTTTATAGTATTTTTCTGTATTTAATTTATATTGAAAATGAAAACTTGTCATGCAAGTTCTATTGTTACATGAGTGGTGGATCCCGTTAGAAATGTTTTTTAACACAGTTGACCAGAGAGGACAGAGGGTCTGAAAGAGGGGTGAAGGGGGCCATCTTTGTTCAAAGAGAAAAGCCATTATACCTTCTCATCGTACACGATTCCCGGTCGGACCTCAGGAGCCTGGTATCCTGGAGTTCCTTCAACTCCCAACGCTCCTTCATGGAAGGATTGCCGAGAGATCCCATAATCAGACAGCTTGACGTTGATGGGATCCTGCAACTGCAGCAGGACAGATTAATGAGTCGGCCCATTTCAGGCTCGGTATCAGAGGCAGCATTCATAAGGACCCCTCCCCTACAGACCTCCAGAGACCAGACCAGGATGTTGTCTGATTTCAGGTCACAGAAGATGATGTTCTTTCGGTGAAGGTAGGCCAGTCCTGCTGCAACCTGATAGGCTATCTTAAAGGTTAGCATGTGACCAAGAGGCATGTAGTCGGAGCCTGTTAGAGAAGCAGAATCACAGAATCTGATTACAAATGAAGTGATGACAACAAGGAATCACAGGAGAGAGGTGGTTCTACGTGCTTCTGCTGGCGTGCTTCTCCTCCAGCACCGTGTTGAGGCTCCCCAGAGGAGCCAGCTGCAAGGCGAAGCACAGCGGATGGATGCTGATGCCCACCAGGGAGACGATGCAGGGATGCTGCAGAGAATGCAATATGCTGGCCTCCTGACGAAACTCCGAGAAGCTGTGATACACATTTACAAACTGCAGGTGCTTCACCATGGTGTCTGAGGAGCAAAGGAACTAGAGCTCATTATAACAATAAAACCCAGAAGCAGGCAAAATATACAGGGTTTTTTTTAAAGTTTTTTTTAAACTAGTATTAAACTTTTTAGAATATTTTTACATTTAAAATACTGATGCAATTTTTTTTCTGTTCAACTTTTTTTTCTTTTGCAGAAATAGTTACAGAAATAAGCAAAGAATATAAAGATATATAAAATATCTCAGACATTAAACAGTAATATCTCACAAAAGAAAGGACAAATATTATTATATCAGATTTAAACATATAGAGCAGTGAGGAAATATTTTCCTCCTTAGGTGTTTCTCACACTAAGCGCCAATGACTGGGTGGAGTGATTTACATGTTACCCCTACAGATAAGAGGCACGTTCAAGAGCGAAGCAGGTGAAGGAGGCGTTTCCAGCGATGTGAACGGCGCAATTAGGGTGAATAGTTTAAAGGACAACCAGTGACGGAGCGCCGGAGTTCAAAAACCTGAACTTTTCTTTAAAGTCGAGCTGCTTCAACCAGTCAGGGACGCCTTCCACAGTGAATCAAACACTGTGATCTCTGATCACTGTGTAGCACCGCTACAGATAAAGATCATGCACTAGGGAGGGAGGGGTAGAAATACAGGTATTCAATAAATGTATTGGTAACAACTTTGAATTGTTCTAGGCAGTAAAATGACGTTTTTAAGGTGGAAGTTATGTGATTTAAAGGAGTGTAATTTACTTTATTGCAATATGTCATAGAAAAAGTAGGAAAGGTTTGGGAACCACTGTTGTAAAGAGCCAATATTTGGAGATTCATCTACATTCATTTTACAATTAGAACAAATTTACATCAATATTTTTTCCAAACTGATGGCATTGTTATAAAAACAAAACTATTTTGGTTAAATCAAAGGATATCCTACCCGAGTCCCTGCTGACCGTCAGCTGCCGACATCTCTTAAAGTGGAAGTGCTTCACAGCCACAGGTAGGTCTTTATATGTGGCTCTGCAGATGATGGTCCCACTGCCACCCTGACCCAGGATGTCCTTCTCCTCCTCAGAGAGCTGCAGCTGAGCTTTCTCCAGAAACAGCCTGGCCAGAAACACACAGACAGAGCTCTGATCATTATTAAATCCCATCTAAGTGAAGCCGTTCAGAGGCAGAGCCAGGAATCGCCCTTTCTACATGAGGATTGATGCCAAACAAATTTTAAGAAAACTCTTAAAATACTAATTAGATCGATTGTAGGGAACCAATCAGGTGAGGGGAAGCGTACTGTCTTCATACGTTTCAGTTATGCTTGGCTGCTGGAGACAGTGAGTAAGAGGAGCTAGCTAGAATGGAGCACGCATCGGTAATGGAGCGAGGTTTAAATGAATGTGTTGCAATCAGGCAAGATCTACAGGATCAGGAGACGAAAAGAGAGAGAAGTTAAACTCCTATGATGTGTTCAGGCAGCAGAACAAGGCGGATCAGTCATGTGGGGTTAAACCTTCACTACTTCAAAACTTGTTCAACTTATACGTTTCCATCCGAAGAGTCAAAAATCACCTCAACCTCAGATTAAACTTTTTATTTTAGAACATTAAAGGGTATTTAATAAGTTTCAGACCAATGTAGAGGTAGATGAGATTAGTTTCAGATCAACAAATCACCAATTAAATTGATCGGCCGGCCAATAAATCTGTGAACCCCTAATTTTGGCTGCTATAATTTATTAGCTCCTCTCAGATCATAACCATGATGAGCTCCTCTAACTTGAAATAAACACGGGATCTTACCCGACAGAGAGTTTTTCTATGGTTGAGTCAAACTCCTCAGAGAGATACTCCACCATCATCCCCGCTGCCGGTGTCCAGGTTATGGTTCAGACTAAAACTATTCGGTCAGTATGATGCCTTGTAGAGGAAATGTCAGATCAGCAAGATAAGCTTCTGTTCCCCAAACAGACTTTACTGCTAATTAAACATGAATCATAAAGCCCATCTCCCTCAGATGGGGAAACATCCGAAATGATCAAATATCTCAGATCTTAATATTTAAAACATTTAAACTTCTGATTTTAATGCCCACATCAGTAACATCCCTCATTAGTTGGTGCCAAACATTCTGAGTAGGAAGTGATTTGACTGTTTTTTTCCAGCAGCTTACCGTCCAGGAAAGTCGGTCATAAAGAGTTCTGGCACCAGCTCTTGTAAGGGGACGGGCTGATCAGGATGCCGGGGACAGATGATGTGCTCCTTCTCCACAGCAGCCAGCACACAGTCCTCCATGTGGAAGTAATGAACCTCGGCTTCTCCTCCTCTATCGTCTTCTGCAGCTTCTTGCTGTTGTTCATCACAAGGCGCACAGAGGGAACAGGGCAGGTACTGCTCAATGAGGAGACTCCCATCGTTCTGTGAGCCGGTCAAAGCTGGAGGGGGAACAAGAACAAATGATGGGAGAAGAGTGTTACATGGAGAGCAGGGATATAACATCCAGAGTTACATAGATCCAAGAGAAGCACTCGGTTCCATGATTTTATGTAGACATCTGAAGATCAAACTCTCCTAAAAATCTTGTGTTAGCGCCTGCAAAGCTGCTCTATAATCCAGGTGCAATTTTCTTCTGTGTGTCTTTATGAAACTGCAGATCATATTATAAGGATCAAACTGAGAAAATCAACGGGTGGAAGACATGCAAAGATAAATAACGATGATTTATCAAACCTTTAACATATTTATGTATTAATCGTTGAGACGTCGGCTGAACTTTCCTGTAAGAACAGTTTTAATTGAAGATATGCAAGCAAACATGATTTAGGTGCTTTGAGGTTTAAATGAGGGTAGAAGAATAAAAGAGGTGAAAAAGGAATCCCTCCATTCAACCAAAAACGTTCTCTCTCTAAGAAAAGCATCATTGTTTTATAGACGGTTGGAGCTGCTACTGACCGGGAAACCACTGCTCTATAAGAGAGTTGACATGATCTGTGATGAAGGCCATGGCAGAGAAATCTCTCACATCAGACTGACAGATGATCTTTATGCCGCCGCTCTTTATCTTCTTCCAGTTAACATCTGATGACTCCACACTGCAGATATTAACAAATTATTATAACATCCTTCAGTGAAAATCATTGGAATATAATCTGCAAATAAATCTACATTCCTACAGTAGCTGAAACAGCAGGTTTAATGTCTGGATCTTTAAACATGTTAACACATCTATGTTATGATCCGTAGATTCAAGGGCCCAGATTCATTTTTACTTTTGTTTTCAGTTAAAAGGCAGGAAGTTAATAAAAGACACAGGACTGTTCCAGCTGAGCTCCAGTGAAGAACGTTCAGCTGGGAAAGTTTACACACTAAGTCACAGAACAAACATGCGCTGAAATATGAGCTATGTTGGTAAAACATGCGTCAAATTGTTCAAAAACGTCGATGAGAAGGTTCTGCATGACGCCACTGTCATGACGTAAAACAAACAACTTGAAACAGCAGCAAAAACTTTAAATAAAAAAAAAACTGCTTTAGTTTGTTCCAAACTTATACAACCACCTCCTAGAGACCTCCAAGCTGAAAGGAAATCTGAAAACATTTGTTTACTTCCTGTTTAATTCAGAAGGGAATATGACATTAAACAAGGACCTTCTCTGTGTTTTTCTATATCATTTTCTGGAACAAATTTAGAAAATAAACTGTTGTTTGCCCTTCTGTTTATTAAAACACATGTATTGAAAATATCCAACAAAAACAAGTCCTTCATATTAAATCAAATCAAAATCAAATCAAATTTTATTTGTATAGCACATTTCAGCATCAAGGCATTTCAAAGTGCTTTACATAATTAAAATAAAAACAGCATGTGACGCAAACAGTGAGAAAGAGAAATAAAAAGAAATAAATAAAAAAAACCAAACATTAACAAACATTAGCATCTTCCTTCTGACCTGAGGTAGCCTCCATCAAAGGTGACCAGCAGCCCCTCCTTCCAGTAGATGGTCTGGCTGCGTCGGACTCTGAAGGTGCTGCATCGGTTCCTCTGCTGGCTTCCAGCAAAGCTGTAGATCAGTGAACTCCTGCGATTCTTGCTCTTTTTCTTGAGCGGATCAGACGACTGGAAGAAGAAGAAAACGAGTAAAACAGAGAAGCAGTCGTCCCTGCAGTGACATGGCTGATTAATGAGGACCTGATGGAACACGCACCTGGAGGTCCATCTCTGTGAGGCTGATCAGCATCCTGGCAATGAAGCGCTCCCAGAACCCGGCAGGAACAAAGCTCATCTTAAAAAGCCGCTGCAGGGTGTTGTTGGTGTGGTGGTGGAAGCTGTGGATGTCCATGGCCGGCTTTGGAGGAAGGAGGTGAGGCAGCAAATATCTACAGAGAGACAAACCAGGAAACCAATCGGGAAAAATCATAGCTACAAATTTAACTCCTCCCACCCATCCATCATCCATCCATCCATCATCATCCATCCGTCCATCCATCCATCCATCCATCCATCCATCCATCCATCATCATCCATCCGTCCATCCATCCATCCATCCATCCATCCACCCACCCATCCACCCATCATCCATCCATCCATCCATCCATCCATCCATCCATCATCCATCCATCCATACATCATCATCCATCCATCCATCATCCATCCACCCGTCATCCGTCCATCATCCATCCATCCATCCATCCATCC
>JAUZNJ010029227.1:0-15558 GCA_034780135.1 Jordanella pulchra | reverse complement strand
AATGCATCAGTCTGTGTGCAATGAATAAATATAATGTACAAGTTACACCTTTTGAATGCAATTACTGAAATAAATAAAGTTTTTCAAAATATTCTAATTTACTGGCTTTTACCTGTAGATAAATAAACTTCTATCTATTCTTTCCATTGTAGCTCTATTGTTTGCTGGAAGGTGAATTTCTGCCTCTGCTTTAACTCTTCCTCAGGCTCAGGACTGCCCTGTTTTAACTCTCCATCTTTGCATCAAAATGCTTTCCTATTCCTGCTAAAAAAAACATGCCCACACCATGATTCTGCCGCCAGCTGTTGTGTTCTTTTGGCCAAAAAGGCTTTGCGCATTTGACTTAAATTACACACAGGTCAACTCGATTCAGACACAGAAATACAAGGACTTCTGTAGGCATATATCGCTTTCTGATCCTTCCTGTTGAATATTATGCAATCACACAAGAATGAGAATTATATACAAGACAGCTTGAAGTTGGATGCGTTGATCAATTTTCACACGGGCAATAATTTGTTTTTCTAGTGAAGTCAAATGACAGGGATTTTCCTCTGCGGTTTTGGATTTTGTCAAACCAAAATGTCCAGTTATTTGTTAATTTGAAAGGAAAACCCCACAATGACAAAACACTTATTGTTTTGCAAGATATGATGCCTTTTGCAGTCCAATTTAGGCTATTTTTGTTATTTTTAAGAGTTTGCAGTATGAACCTTTTGCCAATTATATAAAAAAATAAATAGAGTGAAAATGTTTCTAATAGTTTTATGACTTCTGTGTTATTTTTGTTCCTGCCCATCATGCCACAGTCTGTCAATGATGTCACAATGATGGTGAAAAGAAAAGCTAATTTTTTGCAATTTCTAACTTCTCTTTTACTGCATCAGCCTATAACAGAAAACAATCCAAAAAAAAGCTCATTAATAATATGCCGGGGCCAGGAAATGCAAAGAGCACTGGTTCAGTATGCATCTGTTTGCACTTACCACAATGTGAAAATTACATCCTGTGGCTCATGGACTGATGACTTTAAAATTAAAAAGCTACTGTAAATGACAACAGGATGCACCTCATGCCCCTGCTGCATTCGCAAAGAGCAAAATTTAGCACAACACAAGTTATTACCGGTACATTTTTAAACCAGTGATGGTTTTATTAGTTAACTTTCTGATTAAAGGAGCTTGTGACCTCTGTTGAAGCCTGCTTTGCACAAATTTGACCCCCATTATGAAAACCTGCAAAGCCCCAAGTTTTGAGCCCTCCTAAACAGCCCACAGTATCTAAAGAGCTGTGTGGAAACATTTTTTACCACAGAGTTGTGCCTTCTCCATTTATAGAAGTGCTCCTGAGATATTTTTGAACTAAGTAAGACAGAAATGGAAATGTTTATTGCATAAATCCACTTTTAGGCCTTCAAAATCTAAGTTCTGACACTTTCTGCTTTTTTATCGTGGGAGATTTTCAACAGAACTGGTGTGTTTTTTTGCTGAGATATGCAAGAAGACTTCAGGGTGAATGCTGCTTTTGATAAAGCTAAAGTTAGAAATTTCATTTCAAGTCATTTTTATATATTTCTATTATTTTAATAGATTAAAGAATATTTTTTTGAATGCTTACTGATAAAGCTTTACAAATATAGAATTTATATCTATTGTAATGCTTTTGCATAGGTTCTATCTACTAATAATTTTTACTGTGTTTTTACTTTCATGTGCCTTATCTGTTTTTTAAGCCATTTGGGTCACTGGCAGTTTTTTTTGCAGTAATGCCCCCCTAGGCACATCCATTTAGTTTTTATTGATTTTATTCTGCTACGTATCACAAATGATTTGATCTAGGTCTGGCTTTTTATACACCTAACAATAGATTTAAGAGATATCTAAACATTTCTTATGCTTTTCTCATTAGAAATTAGTCATATACCCACAAACATCCACTAAAAGAAATATAATGAAGGTTTGATCAACTCCAGTGATCAAATGCGTAGGCAAACAAGGAACAGAAAACATGTTTAGGGGATAACGGACAGAAACATTTCATCTCTTTTAAAGCGCTTGTAAAACCCTTTAACAAGGTGGTATCCTAAGTCAAGAACTAATTTGGTTACATTAAAAACTATAACAGCCCCAAATTGCAATTGAAACTATGTTCGTCACCCACCCATATTTACAGCACTCCTCTAGGGGGCTCCTACTTACATCTGGAGGACATTTGAAAGAGCAATAAAGAAGAATTACGGTATAGCTTTCTTTGTTCTTTTATGTGATTAATGGGCACTGTTATTTCCCCCCCCCCTTTTTTTTTGAAAGAGACGAAGAAAAATGGAGTTCCTTGTCAAGGCATATTAAAAATAACAGCATTAAGGTTGTAAGATTTTCAGATCAACTTTAACAATTAGTAGATATTATTTAACGCTTTGGTTGGAATTAGTATAAAGGGGCTGTAAGAGGTGAAACAGTATGTCATTTTTTAAAATATTTATAAATGTTAGGTTTTATTTTTTTCTCAATTGAATAATAATTATAAGTTGTATTTAAAAAAAAACATCAGACAATACTACAGCAATAAAAGCTGAGTTTATTTTAAGAATCTTTAACAAGGCTGCCAGCGATAGTGGAAGATGCCAATTTTTAATAGATGCAGACGAGGTTTCATTTTTATGATGAAATATCCAAGATTTTGCGAGTATCTGCTGGTTATGACTCCTGACAGAAAAACATGGCACCCAGATCCATCTCACTGGCCACTCGGTGACCACCTGTCCTTGATTAAGACTGTTAAAGTCACTGGATCCGTTTGCCTCTTTGAAGCATGTCAGCATTGTGTTAACATAGGCACACCAATCATCTGTCTCTGAGCAAAACTCCAGCTGTCAAACCCTGCTGCACGCAAACACATACTATAAGGTGTTGAAAAAGTTATTCCTCTCCAGTTTGCTGAAGGATTAGACTGCAAACATTTGTCTTTATATTTTCAAGCAGCAGGTCTACACCTAAAATATCCCTAAACAAACACAAACTTCAGCATGTTCCATAGATACAGACCATAACACATCAAAACGTAAACCTAACATTTCTTATTGTTTTCAAAAACAACTCACTGATACCAGTAATATTTTATCACCATTGTTTTTCTTTTAATGTAATCGTGCTTTAGTGTAATAAACAAACACACTAACTGTGCAGCTGAAAATAACAGTGAGTAGATGTTAGCAACTCAGGCTGTTTTATGACTTTTCTTTGCTGTTCCTTTCTTTGACAAAGGATTAGAGTGACAAGCCCCACCCTTCTTCAAAACCCACACACACTTTCTCATCTTGCTATGTGCAGTGAGGACCATGTATTTAATCTCATTAACTTCCATTGATTTTCTATCATTTTCTTGCCCTAACCCTGACAATAATCTAACCATTACCAGTGGATTACTCAGTGGATTGGGGAAATGGGAAGCCAGGACCAGCAAAATCTCCTCACTAAGGTACAAATTGTCCTCAAATTGATGGTGAAATCGTAAAAATGGTCCTCACTCTGATCCCAAGACAGAAGCACAAACACACACACCATAGGCCAAACAGAGGCCCATGACAAGCCCTGGCATGCCAGACCGTTTTTAACTAGGACCCCTACGCTTGTAGGTGCATATTATCAAGTGTTATTGTCACGGTGCTGAGTGAGACGATCAAAACATCACATGATACGACTTCATTAGATTTCATCACTGCGCAGCCTTGACTACAACTAAAAAAAGAAAGCAACACAAACAAAATACTTTACATGTGGTTTGACTGCGAGTTAAAGATGAGACGACAAGTTAAGGTTGTCGCAGGCAACTAGAGTTTTTTTGACAGGCATAAAAATATTCTCCTGCAATAATTTAAAAAAAGACATTTGCCTATATTTATGTCTGTTTTATATTGTCTTTTTTAGAGAGCATTTACCTTTTAGCCTGTTACAAACAGCAACTTCTATTTGTTTGACTGGGATTTAAAGCAATCAACCTGCACAATGAAGAGTCTTGGTATCAGGTCAAAACAAATGTTTTTCTGCAAGGCAAAAATCTTAAAAGTGTGGCATGCATCCCCTTCTGGTCTGGTACGCTGACATAAAATCAGAGGTCATCTAATAAAATACACTGAAAAAAGGGACTTTTTTGGTTGTTTAAATTTTACTTTATTTTTCATTTAAAGTTGACTGCATGTTGCCATGTAAGTGAATTTACTTCAAAATAATATATTTTATTTAATGTTTTAATTAGAATTTGTAAATCTGTATCCATCTAAAGACAAGTAAATTTAATTATTCTTACCAACTGGTATTAACAAAAGAATTTCCCAACTTTACAGATGCAAGTAAAATTTCTTGGATATTAGGATTATACCTGCTGCTTTATTCATTGTCTGACCATCTTTAGGTCAGAAATAGAAAACATTGTTTACTTGTTGGCTGCATTTTGGTTCAGTTTGGAGTACTGTTGCCTTACAGCAAGAAGGTTTTGGGTTCAATTCCTACTCCAGGGTCTTTCTGCATGCAGTTTGCATATTCTCCCCATCCATATGTGGGTTTTCTCTGGGTACTGTTAGGTTTATTAGCATTTCCTTGTGTGCCTCTCTGTGTACATCCTTTGTTGGCAAGAGAAATTTGGTAGTAAAATTTACTTCAATTTGTTTGTTAAAGCAACTCTTCTTAGTAAGTAAAACCAAATTAGATGTTATTGATTGAAATTGACAAAGAATTCTGTGGGAAAAGTTACCTAGCTTTTTTTCTAAGTAAATTATACTCCATTTTTTCAGTGTAGTCCAGACATATGTAATCTCACCTCACTATAGATGCAGCTGTTCTGCAAAAACTTTATAGGTTTCCAAGATAATATTAATGTTTTAGATAAATCTTAAGCAGATTATGGCTATGATCTACAGCTGAGGTGGAAAATGTATTTAAAAACCTTGGTTAAAGGTTTTCATAAGCCAAGTAGAGGTAACAGAAAATATGAAAAAGAAGTCATTCTGGTCATATGAAACCAACATTAAAATATGTCAAACAAAGTGGCAGCGGCGTCATAATGTGTAAATTTTTTTTCCCTCGCTGGACAAACCTGATCAATCATTTTGAGGAAAAACACTGTGTTTGATGGAAAACATTTCTAGATACAATTAGGTTTAAACCAAGTCTTTTGTTTTACATGTGGATAATGAGAACAAGAAAAAAAGTCTATGAAATCAACAAAAGATGAAGAATCGTTGGCTCACAATTTAAAAGTCTTTCTTTAGTTACATGAATTATTCAAGGTTTGTCAGAGTAAGACCTTTTTAAAGACCAGAAAAGATTCCGGCTTGGATAACTTTTCTTGTGCTGTTGCAACTGCTGACTCAAAGCATTTCATTTTTTTTTCTGAGACCAGCACAAAAATAAGAGGATCCCAGAGGACCAGGGAGGAACAGAAAAGAACATCAACGACAGCATGCAACCCAAACTCACTGTCACTACTGACACCAATAACCCTGTTAAAAATCCAGCGTAGAGGGAAAAACAGTTCTTGCTGCACATGTGCAGTGTGTCTGCTTTCCTTTTGGCTTCTTTAAATTTGCTGACAGAGGTTGACTAATTCAGTTCCTGATGCTGCAGCTGCACTTTACAACCTCTTCACCAGATAATGTTCCCTCTTTCTCTCTCTCTCTCTCTCTCTTGCATTTTCTTTTGTTATGGTGATAAAAAGCAAAAACCTCCCCAGTTTAGTAGCTGTTGATTTGATGCAGTTTGATGCTCAAGCATGCACCCATTGCAGACGGCTTTTGAGGCTTGCATTTTTCCGTGTCACACCTGCATCATTCTCCTGAGAAATAACGGTTGTCTAAACACTTCTAGCCTGCTGTTCTCTAACTAAATGAATTTGTTGGCTGGCTTTTTGCTCCTTTTCCCTACGTTTTCCTGCACAGTTGTTGAAGTCCTTTAAATTCTTGGCTGCCCCCAAGTTAACCACTCCCCTGGTTTCTATTTTCTTTCTCTTTTCTTTTTTTTTTTTTTGGAGTCCTGAGACACAGTGACCCACTTCAAGTTCATTCCTCTCTCTTAGGCACTGTGTATAAACTTGTAACATTAACAGTTTCTGGGGTTTTTTGCATTTATTTTTCTCCAGATCTTATTCTCCTCATTTCACACAATATGACGACCCCTATCAGTGGACACACAGTCTGCATCAACTAATAAATAGCTGTCCTCTTTGAGATCTGGAGTGGGCAGGGAACTTTGCCATCACTCATTATCAGGGGGTCCCCTGGCACGATGCATCCCTCCTCTGCATGCAAGGAATGCAACCTAGATGCACCCCAAAAACTTCACATAAAGCTACACTCATTCAGATGCACACAGCGGAACTTTATAATTGTTTGACCGACAGCAGAGTGTAGGCCCAGGAAGGCGAAAGCAAATGTTTTCAATCAGAAGGAACCAAAAACTGTTGTTCGACTCTCTGTTTGGCCCTTTTTAGCTAAGCACAGCTGTATATGGGGGCTGCAGAAATATACACAACAGTTTCTTCTCTTATGACATCTGCAACTTTTGTTAAATCTGACTCACACAATCTGTTATAAACACGAAACCAACACATTGTTGTCCTTTGTGTGTTCTTCTTTTGCCCCCTTTTTTCTATTTACCACTTTCAACTCTTACCTCTCCTCTCCACCCACTTGTTTTTCTCTCTCCCTCTCTCTCTACCTTCCCCCATTGCTGAGTCTGGCAGGTCCACGGGTTCAAAGACGTGCACGAACCAGAATGTAGGTCAGCCATTGGTGCTGAGTTACCGATTAGAAACAGCTGTATGTTTGTGGGCCACGCTCTCTCTCCCTATCTGCTGCAGTTAGCAACCACTGCATGACCAGACAGAGAAACAAATTCCCTATTTTGCCCCGAGCTCTAAAAAAAATTTGCATTTAGTTCCACTTTATTCCCCCAAAACAAATGAAAACTAAAGGAATCTCTTGTGCTGATAATTAAATAGGCCATACTCATCATTGCTTCAACTGATTTGAACAGAAAATTAAAAAAAAATATGTTAGAATCCTTTGTTTTCTTGTCCTCTTTTTTTCTTTACTGCCATGTTGAAAAACCTCCACAGCTGTTTATTGCTGCTCTCTTTCTCAGGACAGGCTGGAATATCTGTGGCTTTTCTATTGTTTTTGGATCAAAACATTTTAGCTGCTTTCTCTTCTGTTTACTCTATTCTCACATTTTATCATGTAAAACCACAGACTTCTGTGTATTTCATCAAGATTTCACATGATAGACCAACACAAAATGATGCCAAAAAGTATAAGTAAAGAGAATGTTTATATTTTCAGTATGTCTAACTGTAAATGCTATAGCTACAACTCTGTCAGCTACAACAGACTTTTTTTTACTTAGCATTTTGAACGCATGAATATTATGCTTTAACCAATAGCACTGCTTTCCAAGCCTAATCGTATCCATGACTCTGACTCGGAAGGTTTGTAGCTGTGGGAAATTTCTTCCAATTTCAGACAATGGCTTAACCAATTCTATTAGAGCTGTTAAAAGCTAAAAAAAACAAATACAACTTCCTACTTAATTTGTCTCCTTTGTTTTTTGTGATGCTCTTTGCTTACTAATGTATTCTAAAGGGCATTGGGAAATTATACAGAACAGATGTAGTGATAAAATCACACACAGGTCGACTCTATATACTTAGCTTCTGAAGAGATGTAGTTGCTCTAAACTTTATTTAGGGGCATGATTTTAAATGAGGCTGTATATAGTTTCCCAGTAAAATATACAGAACATTTACCAACTTATTATCATAAATTCTTTTAATTATGATCAAAATTAATATCAAAATGGAAATCAGGGGATTGTATGCATCAAGGACTATTGGAAGGATGTTGTGGTTGATTTTTATTTTTACTTGAGTCTCTTTAACCGATAACCTCTATGCTCCCACCTCAGGACCGGATATGAACAGTAGCTGATGATGTAGTAATGCCTGGAGAGCAGAGGATACACATCCAAACACACACCTATGCACACCTGTCTGACGTCCACTCCTAATCCAAGTCTGCATTTAGGTATGACAAAGACAATTGTTGACACAGTGAGTCACACACAATCAGGCAGTGCTTCTTATGTGCTGGACCTTAAGGAATGCTGATAATTACAGCGTCGTTTTGTCTCTGACATTTGTTCCAACCACGCCCTTTGACCACTTGTGAGCCAGCTGATGAAAAGCTTAGGCTTCACATTTCAGCGACGTAGGTATTTACACACACAGAAATCTGCTCACAGCTGATTAGGGGAGGCACGTGGGTGCATCTTTGCAGCTGTCGGATGGAGTCTGTATGACAGAAAGTTTGAACACTGAAAGATGCTGTTGTTTGTCCAGTTATTATGTTTTTAGTAGAAGTTTGGATGCACTAAACACAAAAAAATTCACTCCAATTCAAAAATACTTATTTATCCCAAGGGAAATAAATGTTGTAGTAACTCGTGTTTTGTTTTCTCTTAACCAGTTGTTGAAGGTGTTGATAACTATAGGCAGGAGGATCTGCTGTATCGGTTTGTTTTGCTCTGGATCTGGAGAAGCTTCTCACTGAAGACACTCTGTTGTTGTTTAAAAATCTTCCGAAGATGATGCTCTCTGTTGTCCATAATCTTTTTCGCTTTATGAATAATTCTCCTTTGTGAAATAATCTCTAGTGGTTCCAGAGGAGTTCCTAGAACAGAGCTTCTTCAATAGCTTGTTGAGCTTTTTAAAATCATTTCCTCTCATGCCGATACCTCAGCAGATGATGGAGGAAGAGATCATACTCTCCACAACAGATGTAGCATCTTTTTGCAAACACCAAAGGATCTAAGCTTCTTTAGGACATACAGTCTGCTCTGTCCCTTCTTGTAGACGGCTTCCCAGTTGTGTCTCCAGTCTAGTTTGTTGTCCAGCTGAACACAACACAAGGTATTAATACTCCTCCATCACCTCCACATCTTCTCTTCTAACAGGATTCAACTTGTTTGATAGTTAAATCTCAGACTTTAATGTTTGCTTTTCTTTTTGCTTTTTAATCACAATGGGGTGATTATATGAAGATAGTGGCAAGTTCCGCGGACATGTTTGAATGGATTATGTTTTTTTTCTCTATTTTCTCTATTCCACAAATGGTTGAAAATATGCCTATTGCCACAAAAATAAAACCCTGAAAATATAGTCTTTCTTCATTTATTAGTGTAATCACATCTTATGAAAGCGTGTAAACTTCCTATGGGCTCTTTAGTTTATGTGTTGTGTGAATCAAGTCGTTTAGAGACAGGTGTGTTTCTTTGTTTCTTTTAATTTGCTGGGCCTGTAAACTAAGCATGAAAATAAATGTGCAAATTAGGATGTCAGAATATCAAACAAACACATGAGGTCACTTCAAGGTCACTGCTTGTTTCATTCACACTTTAAGGCTACCTTTTAAGCTTAAACAGGGTGATGCTCAAAGGATGTATTTTGGGTGGAGGGTCACTGCAAAACTCAATAAAAGGAAATGGTTTCAAGTCACCACAAGTCCAAAGATTAGAAGCTGTGACACTCCAGGGATTTGTAAAACCCAGACATCATGACAGGGATTCTCAGCAGGTTGTCAGACAAATCCAGAATCACGACACCCAGCCTTCAGAGTGTTTTTTTACTGCTGTGACTAGAAAACTATCCACTACCAGAGCAGAATCACATCCATTAGTGGGTGGTCTGTCACCATCCTTGTCTGCTGCCCACCCACATGAGAGGATCTGACTGGTTTGCATATTTATAGGACAGGATGTTTGTTGTTGAAGACCCGCTGTTTGAGTGTATGAATTAGTTCGAGTTCACCAGTTACCATGGTCACCGATATGCTTCTTTTATTTGAACCCATTCACACCAACCCAGAACCAACACCCACCCCTTCCATCACAGCCTGGTGGGATTGTTTTTTTTTTGGATTTAACTATGATGAGAACCAAGCCAAACAACCCGGACAAACACAGTTTCCACAAACGCATTTCATAAGACATAAGCAGAGAGCAGTGGTCTAAAAGTCCTCATGCTTCCACACTCCATGAGACATAAGCAGCAGCAACATGATGCTCATAGTCATGTGGCTCTGAGCTTCAGAGGTGAGGGGGCATGTGACAGTTGTTATTTTATTTTAGATGGAATTACGCAGTGAAAGGCCAGGAAACCAGGAAGGTTTCAGGTGTAGAAAATAGTCCCTCTTCAAATGTACAAACACATAAAGCTCAAAAACTGAAGCCCTCAAAATAGTTGATGAACAGCTTCAGATATAATGGTAAGAACCAGTCTGATAGATGTCAGGACATACAAGAGGGCACATATGGATGAGAGAAAATAGATTTTTGATGTCTTCTGACTCAATGTTTAACACCAAATTCAACAGTAATATAGTGAAAATGTTTGCCATATTTTACTTATAGAAGGGATGAATTATGCATTTAAAGATGTATCATTAGTTTCCCACCATATTCCTCTGACTAGAATCATCTTGTTCGCATTTAAACTCGCTTGTTTCTATTGTTCACTTCTGCTTTCTTTCATTTCATACCTAGTTTCATGTCTTGCTGCCTTCATTTGTTTCTGTTAATTATTTTAATCGTTCTTTGCTCAGTGTCACCATGCTGGTTCTGAGCTCCTGTCTGCTATTGTGTCCTGCTGAAACTGCACAGCATATGAGACTGCTGAAATGTTCAATGGTCTCCAAAACTTTTCAAGGTGCTTAATACAACAGAATAAACCACTTGTTCAAAGATGGACACAACATATCTATCAAGTATACAAAAAAATAACAGATAAAATCTAACGATTTGTCTTCAACAACCAGCAATAATGATAAGACAAGTTTAGTATTAAGCAGAAGCCTGTGTGTTTGATACAGTTGGTGTTAAGGTGTCGACACACCCAGGCTCTTTGTTTTAGGCCAGTTCTTTGGTAATTACCCTGGTTCTTCACTAATGCTGACTCACAGGAATCTTCATTGGTTAGGATGATGGATCGTGTTGCGTGATTCAAGCAACCGAGACTCCTTGTGTCATCGTTAACTCCTTAGATCATGTGGCAGACTGCGTCAAGCTAATTTTAGCATGAAGTCCTGTATAACGCTTATTGCTACTACTCCTTCGCACCCTTCATCCAGGGATTTTCATCCACAAAACAAACTATTTTTTTTTTCTTAATCATTTTCTGTAAACCTATAGGATGGTTGTATCTAAAAATGTTAGCAGATCATCAGTTTCCGAAGCCCCCCCAACCATCAACCAAAAAAACTGCCCATGTTCCAAATCATGCAAATTATCGTTCCTATTTTGATGTTCCTGTTTGAACCTCACAAGTCGTTTTAACCACTTCCAAATACGTATTTGTATTAAATTAGTGCTTTGTGATCAGCTGATTTGCTATTTGTGAACAGGTGTGCCTGATAATTGGGCAGATGAGTGGGCTCTGTGGAAATATAAGAAAAATCAGACAACCCGCTTATTACTGCACTTGTTTGCCACTGGTGTCAACAAACACTTAAGGGATCTTCTTTTCAGTTTTTCCTTTTCTCTCTTCTCTATTTATCTCAAAACCTTTTTTCCTTTTGTTCATACTCACTTGGAAAATTAACATTGCAAATATTGATCTTATTATCAAAACCATTTTTTTTTATTTTTTTTTTTACTTTTAATCATCCTCTGGTATTTTTTCAGCTGGGTCACGACATATAAACTGTAAATAAGAAAAGTGTTGGACTTTTGACCTGTGTATGGAGTCACAGTGGAAGGAACTGGATAAATCTTGATTACACGTGGAACAACAACACTGGAAGACAGACTGCAGTAGGGAACTTTGGCCCAAAAGGACTCCGGAAGATGCCTTTAGGTGCTTTTTGACGTTGAGCTTTTCAGTAAGCAGTCAGTGGCAATAAGGTTAACAACTCCTCTAGTTAAACTATTAGAGCTAAAGCAGCACCAGTGTCATTTTTCACCAATACACCGAAACTAGGTAGAAAACTGTATCTTGGCTTTACTTGCTCTTTAAACCCATATTATCAACACAATGCCACTTCCTTGAATTTTGTCACATTCTCTTTGGGTGCTCCAGCTCCCCCCGCATGGCCCACATTCTCGGATAAATCAGACGGAGAACTTTTTTTCTGACTTTGACTAAAGACTCCTATGGACTATATGACTATAGCTCCTATGGACTGACCTGGTCCATAGGAGATATTTCGGTAACAGTTAGGTTTAGGGCTCCCCTTTCTCTCATCCTCCAACATGTTTTTTTTCCAGGATTTTTTTCCTGTTGAGGAAAATGATCCCCTCATCATGATATAGCCACCATCAAATTTTACAGTGCACACTGTATATTTAGGGTTCTGTATTATTTTTTGATTCTTACATAGAAAATTGTAGGCCAAGAATTGTAATTCTACCAAGGTAACCGGCAAACCTAATACAAATGTTTGCTGTGTTCCTTACATGGCTTGTAGCAAGCTGGCCTTTTTGTGACTTTTTCTTCAGAGAAATTTTCTTTTTTTCTCACCTCTCAATAAAGGCCAGATATTTTAAAAATAGTAAATGTCTTAGACAGATTATCCAACCTGGACTGTGAATCTCTGCAGCTCCTCTGGAGTTATACTGGACTTTTTGAATGCTCTTACCTTAAAACCTTGAAGTTTGTAATTGGAACATGACAAAATGGAAAGATAAAGCACTGCAAGATCGGATTTGAATAGGCTGGTCTTGACACTCGATGTGATGTCAGCATTAATATGCAGGAGAGAGAGGCTTCATTAAGGACTCCCACAGTTTTGTTCTTCCAAGAATTCAAGGATTCAGGGAATTTTTATCTGTTAAACCAGTTCAAATTTGCATGTTTGTGGGATGAAATTTGGACTCAGGTACCAGTTTAATTAGCTTAATATTTAAAAAAACGAAAGAGAAACAAATGAAGCTGAATTAAGTTTGAATTTGGCAGTTTGACAGCTTCAGCGTAGAAACTGTTTCTGAACCTGGTGATCTTATTCTGGATTCAATTTGCGCTCTGAAAGCAGTCCTGGAGTATCCCTTGGTCACACAGTGCATAAACCGTTAAGCCAGATTTTCATTAGGCTATGAATAGTACAATTCTTCATCTATTTTAAAGCACAGCCTCAGACAAAACAAATTTACTTTATTATCCAGTGATTGTAATTGTTGGCATCCTAGCCTTAAACTGAGACACCGTGCATGTCAGTTTCCACCTCAACTTTTTGCACTGACGTATGCTCTCTGCTGCACCAGGCCATTGTCCCCAGAAACTGCATCTACCCACTCTGATGGCCATCAGTTTAGTCGAGTTGTATTTTAGCAGTGAAATTAGCACAACTAGTGTGTAAACTGGTCTCAAAGGCATTAAATAAGGCTTAAGCAGGAGTAGATTATGCACCCTGTATGCTGCCATGTCATGGTACCCATACAGGGTCTGTGTCTTGTCCTGCCTTAGTCATTTCTGTCAAAAAGTTGTCATATGTGTGACTTTTTTACTAGTTATTGCTTAGTGTGAAAACAGCGTTAAAAAAAACTGCCCAAATCGAAAAACAAAAGTCAGCCTTTTGACACCCCATATTATCATAGACCGTCCTGCAAGGTGGTTACAGAAATAAAAAAAAAATAGCAAAAATGTCTGACTGTTGTTGGCATCTTCCCTCTCCTTGCAGAACTGCTGCAAACTGTTAACAATTGAAGCCTGTTAATGAACCAGTATTTTAACCATTAGCAAATTGAGAGAGGTCTGGTGTAAATATCTGCTGCAGCTAAGTGACTCACTGACAGCATTGGCTTCATTTCCTGAGAGTAGAACTTTTACTGAGGAGGGATCTCTCTTCGAAAAGGACTGTGTAGAGCTTGTGGTTAACCCTTTAATTGCCTGGTCAACCAAACGGTTGACCATTTCAACTGAAAAAGGTAGGCTGGAGGTTGAAAAGGCAGTTAAAGGATTAATGAAGGAGAAGAAAGTGTTACAGATACAATTTTTGCTTGTTGTTTAGTCAGTTTTGAGCCACAGCCTCTTTATTTTCTGCCCACATCAGAACCCAACAAGCTCCACAACTACTTCTCAGTCAAGATAACAACAATAACATCATGATAATCATCAAAAGCCTGTATATCATTTCAGAGAAGGCTTGGGTCTAATACACAACCTTTTCTGTTTTCAAAGCCTTAAGAGCTAGTTGCATATTTTTCTCATATAAGTATTTAATGTACAAATCAGTAAAATCATGCATTCATGTGGGTCACATTCCACCTATTTCTGCACTATGACAAATAGGGTTTGCAGTTTATCATTTACTTTGTTTTTTTTTATCTTTAGCAACATTTATTATTGTTTTGTGCAATTCAAATATATAAAGAAATATATAAAAACATGGCACAAAATTGTACCTGACACTTGCAAGCTTCTCGGGCTCCAGAGTCTATTTGGAAAAATAAATATTCATTATTTGTGTTTTCCTGCAGTAAATACAGTGGATGGTTTGAAGCAATTAGAGAGCAAACCATCTAATGTCATGACTTCTAATTATGTTTATGAGAGAAACAAAAAAAGAGTGAACAATAAAAAGAACAGCACAGGGTTAGTGCTGACTATATTTATTTACACAATACTTTATGATCATTTTAATATTTTTTCTATTCAAATCACACATAAAATAAAAAAAAACATGATTTTAGTTACAACCAAACATGCTACCATTAGGTTTAAAAATAGCTTACATCTCTATGACCTATATTTTCTTATATAGTCACAATATTCTTATTGTTATAACAGATTTGGCCACAGCTGATCTATGACATGAACAGAAAGAAGGTGAGAAAGAAGCCGCTGCCAGTATGTCAAGATGTTTGGACGAGATGGATGTTAGATACAGGAAAAGGAAGAGTTGTAGAGGAGAGAGTAGTCATTTGGCTGCACAGCCCTGGGGCAATTGTGCAGTATGGAGCCTGAGCCACTATGATCACAGAGCATGCAGATGATAAGTCTATAAATAGAAAAAAATGGAAGAAGGAGGGACAAAGGCTACTTCCTTTATAAAACAGTGCAAAGGAATAAGTGGTGCTGGAATCCAAAAGCAACAACCTCTTGAACTAATCGTGGCTTAAATAGCTGTGTATCATAAAATAATTCACACCATGTGGATTTTTCTTTTTCCTTTTACATTTTTTATTTATTTATTATTTTTATAGACTACTAAACATTTCCAGTTATATTTAGCATTAGTCCTTAACAGGCAACTCATATGCTGGATTACGCTTCAATCACAACAATACATTGTAGCTCTGGCTTCATGTTTAAGGTTGTTCCTATGCGGGAAGATGAACCTCCACCCTCCGGGACTGGCCTATATGTAGCTCACTCCTCTCTGTGAGCAGCATCTCCGTCTTTTCATTGAAAGGGATCCCCATGATATGAGGCTGCCATTGCCAATAGAATTTAAAATCCTCCTTCTCACTTATAAAGCCCTAAATAACCAAGCTCCGTCTTACATCGGAGATCTGATTG
>JAUZNJ010029226.1:0-15558 GCA_034780135.1 Jordanella pulchra | reverse complement strand
CGGGGGCGTGGTGAGTGGATGATGCGGGACAGCTGTGTGATGTCTCCCAGTCTGAATTTTCGCTTAAGCTCCATTTCCAACAAAGGAGCTTGTGAGTTCCAATAAAGTAACTGGAGAAGTTGTGGTTACCAACAGTAAGAAGAAAATAGGAGGTAATCAGTAGATTACATATTGTGTTTCAGGAAATTGTGAGAAAGAAAGTAACAAGAAGGTTGTGAGGTAATCGTTGACATAGTTTCAGTAAAGTATCCCCCAAGCTCCATTGAATTCTGAAGAAGATTCACTAAGTAGTTCTGGGAACATTTCACAAAAACTTCATGTCGCTATTATTTAAGGAAATTTTTCTGGAAAAAAAAAAGTTCCATAATTGTGCTCCAGAAATAGTTAGAAGAAAATGAGCTGCAAAAACAAGTGTGATGTAAAATCCAAAACACACAAGCACAAAAAGCAAACAAACCGAAAAACACACAGCACACAAAAAAGAAACGAGCTGCAAACAGGTGCAAATGCTCCTGTCTTGTTGATAAAAAGTTTCTGCTTCTATTTTTAGTGACTGCAGCATTTTTTTTTTACATTTTTCTATTAAATTCATTTTTGTGCTTGTGTGTTTTGAAGTTTGAATCACACATGTGGTTCTACCTTGGCTCTATCTTTCTCATACTTCATACAAAATAATTAAATGATCCTGTGCTATTTTCTATATTTATACTGCTATATGTTTAGGCTGCTGGAGGATATAGAGACCACTTTTCATCATTCTACTTAGCTCTGTCTAAGTTCACCAATTCTGTAGTATTTGTTACTTTTGACTCATAAATTTATGCTCTCTCTGCTTTTTCCTGTCTTAGTGTCTTAATCTGTTCATGTTCAGCTGTGACACTTCCTGGATTGAAATATCAGCTGCGTTGCTACCATCAACACCTTTGTTTATAGTTATTGGAGCATGGCCTGTTTTGCAGTGCAGTTGTGTTTCTCTTACTATGACTAACTGTATGGGCTTTTTTTTCATCCTCTGACATGGGGACCAGCTCGGAGCTCATCTGTCTGACTTTGTCTTTCCTAGAGGAGGCCACCTGGTTAACAGTTACCTTTACCATGTCTCTTTCTTTTTGTATGCCTACTTTTATGTCCTTGAACCCCAGTTGGCCTCAGCAGTAGGCCAGTCACACTAAGCCTGGTTCTGCTCAAGGTTTCTTCCTGTTAAAAGGGAGGTTTTAATTCTCGACTGTCACTTAATGCATGCTCAGTATGAAGGATTGTAGAGTCAACAATACAATACAAGCAAATTTCGTCACTGCAAACTCATCCAGAAGGAGTATTTCTCACAAGTCAATGACTGAATGCAATTGGCTGGTTTTCCTTGACAGAAACTTTTAACCAACCGTACTGTCTCTGTACATTGTCTTGAGATGACATGTTGTTACTTTACGCTATATAAATAACCTGGATTGAATTTGTTTGTTTTGTCATTTACTAGATGTTTACACCTGTTGGCCACCATACTTAAAAGTTCACGAGATTCTTGGAAAAGAAACACAGGTCCTATTACATGTATCAGGCCCAGTTCATCCTATTGAAACATTTTTCTTTTCTATCAGTAATAATGTGAGAATACATATTGTTCTCCAAGCTCATTTCTAATTATTGAAATTATGTTTATCTTCTAAGAAGGAGAGCAAATCCAAATTTGAAACAGCAATCAGCTTAAAATGTTGTCTAGACTACTTTTTTTGTCAAAGACTAAACTCTAAACCATTATATTTATGCAAAAACCTGGTGACAACAGATATCTAAACACTTTGTTTTGCAATGCGACTTGACTAGTCAATAGATTCTGGGCCAAATCCCTTATTTGAGCTGAAGATTGATAATGTCACACATCGGCGCTTTTATCCTTTGAGCTGAAAAATCCCTCTGAAGCAGACACTGGACATTATTCATTGCTGCCTAGTTGTATGTCTCTCACTGATGCATTTTTGGTTGAAGTCAGCAGTGCTATCACAAAACAATTCTTCTTCCGATTTTCCAGAGGTCATGGGTAAACATCTGATCTGATCTTACTCTTCATTCCTTTTCAGCGCCTTGATCAGGACTATCAGTTTAGCATAAGTCTTTGTATGAGTCATGGAAAAAACTCTGTGGATATTATAGCTGATGCCTATAGACACCTTTTCAAGAATCTCTTTATTTTTCTCCTAAATGCCTCATCAGTCTGGCTTATATTGATGAGAAATGCCCATTAAGTTAAGCAGTCTGCTTTTACTGAGAGTAAATTCCAGCAAATGAAGACAGCGGAAAAATGTTATTTGTACTTTTGTTTTAAAAATAAAAACGGATTATCAAAGAGGGAGAAAAAAACAAAACCAACCTATTACCTGAAAGCTTCGACAGCAGAGAGATGAATTAACTATTATTGAGCGGCTGACCCAGAAGAAGCAAGGCTGACACTTTAATAACACACTTCTGGGGTAATTTTATATCTGTTTGGCTCGGTCAAACACAGAGTCATGGCACGTGTATCTGCAGAATGTTTCAGAGAATGAACTTTATATATATGTACTTATAGTACAAAGAGGTGCACTTTAACGAAGCTACAGAAATTGGGAAGAATTACCAATCCTTTGTTCAGAATTATAACTGTATTGTATCCATACCATGTCAGGCTGAACATGTCTCTTCATATTATGGAAAAAAATGTCTTTAAACAATATTTTAAGTTCCTATTTTTCACCAGAAACAAGATTTTACTGTTGTTTAACAAGATAAATTGATAACAATAATACATAAAGCATTAATTAAATGGATTTTATAAGGAATTCTTTTCAATGCTGTGTTTGAAAGATTTCAGGCTGTTGTTTTAGGAAATATCTCCATTTAGCTGAACATAGGAGTAATTTGTTCAATACTGAAGGACTATGATTACTTGATACTGCTGGTGTGAAAATGAGGAGAAGGGAAAAAGCTGTTGAAGAACAGGAAACCTTAAGTAAATGGAACCTACATTGGTAACTAAATTAAAATTCAACTTAAAGTCTAACAAGTTATGGAATATTCACTGCCAAAAAGTATCATACAACACACATGCAAAGCCAATTAGCTCCAAACTTAGAGCAAGATTTGGTCCGTTAAAAAACTTCCAAGTCAGTCTTACACTAAATGCTTTAGGGTGACCAGCAATGTTCACTTGTTGCACTAAATAAAAACGTCACATTTGACTGCGTAAAATTGGAAAATACATTAAAAAAAAAGAAATTATTTACAGGTGCTTTTTCTAAATGCAAAGAAAGCATATCTGCTGTCCTTTTCACAGAGTTTCACTAGTACCACGTATCATGACCAAGCTGCACACGATGATCTTAAAACAGAACAGGTGAAATATTTTAACACACAATATAATGACAACTACTTTTTAAGAAAACAAAAATCACAACCATAACAAGCACTGCAGAAGCATGATATCAGTTGTGAAAACTTCCAGCCTATTTAAATCAGCTCTACCATTTCTGTCAGGGAGAGTGACAGAACATCAAATCAGACTCATAACGCTGTTGTTTTGATGTTTGAAAATACACTACCGTACTGTGGTAAAGATGCAACCCACTCAAGGACTTCATACTAAATGTCAGTGGGGGTGTTTTTATATTTGAAAATGTGCAGTTTGGGGGAAAGATTATAGCTATGACTTGTAGTGTGGCCTAAATTTCACTAGTAGTCAAGTTAAATTCTAATTTTAGAAAAATAACATAAGCAGAAGGCATTCCAGAAATAGAAAATTTTATTTTGATCTTAAATTTTAGATTGAGCAACAATAACAATAACTATTTACATTCAAGTAAAAGCCTAATCTCTATTCAAGAGTCAACAAATACCATTATAATCCCTTAAAATTGGTTTGAGACTCTGTTGAACAATTTAAACTTGAACAGTTTAAGCTTTAAACTGCAATTAGCTTGAAGTTAATCAAGCAGTCCCCATCAGGCAGATGTCACCTCTTTTCTGCTGCTTTCTCCTCTCTTTTTCACCGCTTATAACAACTTCCTTGAAACGGGTGTTAACTTGTGTATCCTCCTGCAAATTGAAGCTGTTGGAATTTTCGGTTCTCACCTTTATATGTAAAGAAGTGGTCCTCTCTGTGTTAACACACTCAAATGTTGCTGAGATTACCCTTGACAAGTCTGCAGGAAATGTGAGATGGAAAAGATAATAGTGAAATCTCCTGTTTTTAAAAATCCACTCCTGCTGCTCAGCAGGAATATACTGGCATTTACGAATGTCTTCTCAGTCATTGAAAAGGGAAGTAAAATGTCCTTTTCTCTCTGTTCTACAGCATTTCATGCTGTTTCATCTAGAAATTGGAAAACGTTCTCTTTGAGCTAAGAGGAGTCTATTGCGGGAAAAGAAGGTGAGAGGAAAGACAACCCTCTAATTTACTGTGAGCTGCTGGAGTCTTGTGAATCATGCAGACTCAAGGCTTGGCCACTCATTGGGAAAATTGGTGTAAAACACTGTTGTCATTACATGTGCCATTTTGAATAGATGGCAGTTTGTCATGAACACACACGTCAGCAGTGGTGTTTTCTAAAACATTATCTTGGAAAAGCACCACAATCTTTGTGTGACTTTTGCATTCTAAAATAGCAGTTTACATCTTAATATATTTATTACCCAACCCAGTAGAGGTGGTAGATACGGTTGTGTGTTAGAACAACTAATGAAAGGGTGAATCAAACTGAAATCATGGTCAAACAGACAATTCTGGACATATATAGAATAAATTCACCAAAAACTCCATTCAAAACATAAGAGTTTATGTTCCCTGGACCATGATTAAAAGAACAAGAGCCCGGATACAAGCGGCGGAAATGAGCTTGGATGAAGAGCTTGGTCATTCAAGAGAGGCTCGGAGTAGATCTGCTTCTCCTTCACAATGAGAGGAGTCAGCTGAGGTTTTGCAGTCATCTTTTTCGAAAGCCCACTGGATTGAATGCCCACCTCAAGAGGTGTTCCAGGCACGTCCCACTGGAAGGAGGCCCCAGAGGATGACCCAGGACATGCTGGAGGAACTATGCTTTCAGATGGGGGCGGAGCAGAGCTCGAGAAGGTGTCTGAGGAGAGGGAAGTCTGGGAGTCTCTGCTGCCTCCAAGACCCGATCCTGGATAAAGCGAAAGACGACGAGTGCGAGTACGAGATGTTAACAATATTTTACAAAGCTTCTCATAATAGTGTTAACAGACAATAAATTAGTGATTGTTTAAAGATATTCATATCGTTTTCCAAAAGCCACTTTTGAGCAATTTTAGCAGAATTAAAAATAAATAAATTACTGTGGTTTTAGAAAACCCATGTGTTACTAAGTTGGCAACTTTCTTAAAATGCTTTTTTTTACTTAGCATTGTTTTTTTTCGATGCGAGTTTTTCATCTGTTCTTTTAAGAAGATTATTCTCCCTGCAGCAAAACGAACCAAAATCTTGACTGGGATGTCTGGGCATCAGGTCTGTAGTCGCTAAGGACTGTTGGCTGGGTTTTATTCGGTCCTGGAACAGAGCAGGAGGTGTTCCACAACACATAAGTTTGGGGATTGATGTTCTTTCAACTTGTTTCCTATAGATCTCACTCTCGATAATAAATTAGAGAAAACCCACTGGTGAAACAGTCTTTTTTGATGGTCGTTGGCTATGTGGCCTTCATGAGAGCAGAAAGCTGATCTTTTTCAGTCTCTGCTGGGTCCTAGTTCCAGTCTTTCCTGCAAACAGATTGAGAAAGATGGAAAAAAAAGCTGGTTCTGTGCCATCTATTGTGGGTTTCTGATGTCTAGGATGTATAGGAGTCAGGAATACATCCTGAATACAGGAATACATCTAATTCATTGACCTACATTTACAAATTCAGACACGTAGGCATACATTTATATTGGCGATTATCTTACCCCATATTATGAACCTGTCATTATTTGAGAAAACAAAGGACTAAAAAGGTTAGCGAATGTTGGCAGGCACATGATAATGGAGATGTAGTTAATGAAGAAACAAAATAAAAAAGTTGGTAGAATAGGAACTCTAAGAGACCAGGAAGACATGGAGACAGGAACCAAATAGTAACGGAACAATAAAAGAGGACCAAACAAAGGGCAAACTGAATGTCTGAAGGTAAATAACACAGTAAACAACTGAAAACAGGTGGGAATAATCAAATTAAAACTGTATGAATTTTGGCCAAACACAAAATTTTAAAGGTCCAAAGATCCTGCACAGCCATTGTTTATTTAATCTAATTTCATATTTATCTCATAGGTGAGGCACACCAGTGCATCAAGCTATTTTTTAATACATTTCAAGAATTAAACAAGGTCATAACAAATGTGCATGTATTTAGCAAAAATAAATGTACTTTGAAAAAAAATTCTTACCTAAAACAGGAAAAGTCTAAAAGCAATTCAATGCTAATTAATATCAGAAAATGAAAAAAAAAAAACGTAATATTTCTTTTTTTTTACTCTGTATGTAAATATCAGTTTTATAACTTTACTTCCTTAGGGTATTATATGTTGTTCTTGGAAATCTAGAGTCATCCACAGAAGTCCATTACTGTTATTTAAAGTTAGAAAGCTAAACCATATTTTCTCTTCAAGCCTATTTTCAGTTAATTGCAATCATAATTATTTTCCTGGTTAGGATAAACCTATAAATGCAATGTGTAAAGTCAGTGGCAGTGGTTTATGCTCCCCAACAGATCTTTACCTCTTTAATATCACACAGAAGCTAATAAGCACAGACACATTTTATTTTGCTGGCTAATAAAGAAATCCATATTTGGTTCAATCTAAAGAGGAGTCATACTCAAGAGGCTATTCAGCTCTAAAGAACCAATTATTTAGGCTTAAGCTAATTGGTGCAGTGTACAATCTAATTAGCTGTGCACGCTGGGATCCATGTGTTGTTGTTAGAAGATCTGAGGCTTCCTTTAAAAAAGTCTTACCAAAACAAAAAGGAAATGAACCATCATAAATTTCCAACTGTTTTGAAAAGATCCTCAGCTAGAGATTGAGTCAAAAATCCATCATGTGTTTTAAAGGTATTATATCATTGAGACTATCATTTCTATGCAATACTGTCTATAGTATATTTTAACACATTAGCTCTTAATAAATAAATTAGTGAGTTTTACCCGAATAAATGAATGCAAATAAAATTCAATTATGGGAAAAAATAAAAAACTCTTTCCATATAACTTAAGGCCAAAAGTAAAAGTCAAATCCATGTAAATTATTAATATCAGCAACTGTGCCCAACTCTATAAAATCAGTTATTTTAGCATGCTGGTGTATTTAAGGTGCTAGTACATTTCCAAAATACAAATACATCCTCAATGAAAAACAACTCACTAAGTTCATAACTTTTCAGTGAAAAAGATAATTGTGAAAAAAAAGCGTAGAGCCTCAGAAACATATTTTTCTATCCACCTAGTGTGGATTCCACCCAATGGGTGTAAAGCTAAGGAGTAAAGTGGCACCTCCTCCATAAAGGTAGTGAAATCTGGAAAGTTCTAAGTAAAGAGGACATGTTTGGATTTATTCCTCAGTACCAAGTTTGGTAAAAAAAAAAACTAACTTGGGATATTTCTTTGCCAGGGACAGTGCAGCTAGCCATATTGGTAACAGTGTTTTCAAATATCTTGGACAAAGGATAAAAAGCAATTATCTGATAAGCAACTGCATTCCTGTGGACTTATACATTATAAACATATAAAAACAGTTTAACAAAAAGAGATCCCTATCACATGCACCCAATACAATCACCACATCAGCTCACCCCCACAAATCAAAAGTAGCTAATGTATTAAAAGTGGTCACAATAAATTCTATTTTCATAAAGATCTTAATCTTAGAGACAAACTGAAAAAATAGCAGTATGAGTCTAGATAAAAAAAATTACAATGTTGCATGTCAAAATGTTTAAAATGTTATTGCTTTCAAGAGATCATGTGAACGAAACTGAAATATCTGCAAGAAAAAAAGAAATCTGAAATCATTAAAGTCTCAGCCTTATAAAGTGATCCTTTTTTCTTTACCATTATGTGAATTAAATATTGATAATTTTACAGGGACACATTTACTTCTCAAACATTTATGATAAGCTTAAAGGCTATTCAAAGCATGTTCATTACACTGTTTGAACAAAATCCCTTTCAGATAATGAGATTTCACGTCCTTAGTTCCATCTATCTTTAGCTGTTTTAAGGCTCGGTTTTTATGTATATTAGCTACAGCCACCCCCCTGACATCACACTTTATCTTCATCTCTGTGAAGGTTGTAAGTCATCCAGGTCATGGTCAAACTTGGAAAGTTTAGTTTAGACAACTGGACATGAAGTTTTCTAGAAGACGTTTCATCTCTCATCCAAGAGGCTTCTTCAGTTCTAACTGATTCTTGGGGAGCACTGAGATAAATATGCTGTAGGTGTGACCAAAGAATTAGGGGAGGGGATGAAAAGAAACCAAGGGTGACTCTGATCCCTCCAACATATTGGCCAATAGAAGTCACCTGGGGGGCGATGACAGTTGTTAGGGAGGTTCTGACGGGTCGTTAACGCCATAGTCAGGGTAGTTTTCAGTCTTTATAGTGGGAATCAGGTGAGGGCAGGTGTAAGGGCAGGTGCTAGAATATGGACGTTGTTGTCCTCAAACGAGTGTCCTTTAGCCTCCAGGTGTAAGTGGACAGCTGACTCCTGTCCTGAGGAGGTAGCCCTCCTGTGTTGAGCCATGTGCCTGTGCAGAGGTTGCTTGGTCTCTCAGGTCTGTGCACTCATCACTACACTGAACGGCGTAAACCATGTTGTCAGTCTTGTTTCTGGGTGTTTTATCTTTGGGGTAAACCAGTTTTTGTTTCATTGTTATTGGGTTTGAAGTGCAAAGGGAACCGATACTGGTTAAAGATCCTCCCTTTTTTTTAGAGGCTCCAGCAACATATGGTAAGACAATGTTTCTTATGTATTTTTCCCTCTCAGCAGGCCTCTTGTTGTTGTTTTATAAAGCCCTTCTGGGATAGCCATAGTTCTTAAAGGTTGTCCTGATATGTCTCTGTTCTTTTGTCTTGCCTCTGTCCATGGTGGGATTGGTTTCTACTTATGTCTGGAGGGTTCTGATGACGCCTAGTTTCTGTAAGAGTGGGTGGTGGGAGTCAAATCCACATGAAAATAGCTGCAATAGGGCCATACATCTCTGACCTTGATGTAGACCCAGAAGCAGAGGTGGAGCCTCCTGCATAACCAGAAATGATATAACATTTTGTTCACTGCAGCCAGCATCAAAACATTAGTGTTTTCTAGCAGTCATTGTACATTACATAAAGCTCTAACACTAGATGTGTTAGTGGACCTTCTCTTGGGTTCATAAGGGCAGTGTCTGTCAATTCTAACGTATTAATTGAGTTGGTATTGAAGTGACTTATTTTCTTGACACCAAGATTAAGTTGTTGCCCAAACAAAACAAAACAAACAAAAAGAGCTCCTGGGTTTTTTTTCAGTTCTTGGACTGTTTCTATAAGCACTAGAGGCCCAGATGGCAGAACAAAGAGTGTAAAAAGTGAATTTTGAAGAATAGGTTTTGGCAAGCAATCATTCTACGCACTGTTTTTCCATTGCTGAATTCAAACTTTCTGTGTTATGCCTTCAACAGCATTTTCAGTTCAAATGATTGGGTATTTATTTTCACATGTCACAAAACTAGCAAATCAGAAACAGGTCCTACACTTGGAACTTTCAAGGTGAAATCACAAACCATTCCATCTGCAATATTATATTATTGTTAGTACAAGGTAGAAAAGCACAGGAGGAAGTGAAGTGTGTTTTTTTTCTTTTTGCAGCAAATACCATTGTGGCTGAGCAACTAATGTTAGAAAAGAGCAAGGTGGGAAATAAAAGAGAAATAACACAGGACGTGAAGGCTTTGAAAGGACCACACAGAGAGAACTTTGAACAAGTGTGGAGCCAAGAGTGAAAATGTAATTCTTGGAATTCAGTGAAAGTCAGAGAATGGCAGTAAATTAAGAAGCATACTGAAAAAGATGGAACTTGGGTAAAGTTGTGGAGAGATTTTTAGGGCATTCAACATTTATTATATAATGGCCACATAATGTTGCATGCTCTATTTTTATTTTTAGAATTAAAAATTTTAAAATGTTTTATGTGTTAAACAACAGCAGTATTGTTTGAGTCAGATTTCCAAAACTTTAGTTAAATTCTCTTTCTACTTCAGAACTATGCAATACCTTTAACACTTTTTTGTAGATAAATGGGTTCTTTGGGTTTATGTGATGAAACCATAATAAAAGATTCCATTTTTACCAAACGTAAAAAAGTTCAAGTGGTATAAATCCTTTTGCGAAGCCACACTGGCTCTGCATTTTGCAAGAAAACGTTCCTCACTGGAGAGAAAATTGCTGCCTTGGGATTGAAGATGTGCTTACTGTTGCAAGGGTATCTTTTATACATGGGTATATGTCTGAGTTATTGCTATGCTTCATGTCACACAGGGGCACTTAAAGGGCTCTCGAGTGCAAACCTCATTTTAGGCCTTCCTCAAAGTCCGAGTGCCCCTCAGGGTGTTTCTCTTGTTGGCCTTCGAGCTCGTGGTTCTCATTGCTGTAGACACTTCTTATAGACCAGCCTTTGGTTTTTTTATAAAGACGCTTTCTGCGGGGGCATAGATATTTTAACCTTTCCCTGCTACAGGTCTAACAAAATTGACAGCAGGAATTTACATTAAATGCCTATATCAGTATGTAGCCCTGTCACCCCATACTCATTTAATTATAGTTTATATTTCAGGTGTTTTTTTCTGTTTGCAGATGTGTCTGTGTATGAACATGCCCTAATATTCTTCTATACCTGTTCATATCCTAGCAGACTTCCATTTCCACTTCGAACCCTTTTTGGTTTAAAAAATAGGCTATTTTGAATTTTTTTTGTTCCTTCTTGAAGCATTTCCTGGTGAATCTTTTTTTTCCACAGAATACACCAATCCCTTGAGGCTCAGTGCTTGGAAAATATTAGTTGGAGCTGAGGTAAACAAGTTTTTTTTCCTCCCAGTTCAGAAAAGTTAGCTGTGTTAGAATAAATTCTATCTTATGTTTTGGTCCGTGTTTGTATTTCGTGTTTGTTACCCACCTATTACCCCTTCCAAACAGTGTTGTGCCCATGGCCCAAATCAACTAAATTAGAAAAAAAGTAAATGGAGCAAATCATGATTCATTAACCTTCTAATTTAAACAATTAAATATAGTTTATTGAACATAAGATCTCTCTCTTCAACAAGTTTCTTAGTTAATTACATAATTGTGATAAACTGGCTAAAACAAGAGCTATTTTATTTTTTACATGCCCCCAAACTCAATTCAATTCAATTATACTTAACTGATCCCCAAAGGGAAATTCAGTTTCAGTACAACCCGCCCAAGAAGACAAAACAGACAGAGAACATTACACAGACATTATACATAGGGTGGGATGCTGCCCTTGCAGTTAGAAAAACAAGAGAAAAGGGATCACATTGGTGAGGGGAGGAAAAAACATCAGATTTCATACTTCATCCATAGAAGGATGCAGTTTGAGATTGCAAAACCTCAGCAGAGAGAAGCAACACTGATACAAAACAACATCTTGAAGGGTATGGTGAGGAGGATGAGAGGTGTGTGTATCATATGTGAGCATCAGTGTGTGCAAAGTCCATGAAGTGGGGTCAATGTCCCTGACAGATGTAATAGTTCGTCAGCTGACCTACACAGCTTCACAGATGTCTTCAGCGGAGGGAGGGTGGCAGAGGGCAGAGCCTCATATTTTAATTTCATCCAGGGAGTTTTACTGATAAGGCATTTCTCAAGGCCTTCTCGGGGGCCAAATTTCAGATTGAAACAGGTTGCTTGGGTTAGCCTGGCTGTACCTTTGGAGTTTTGGCCAACCTTCAGAGTTTCTATTGGTTCACAACGACGAAACTCAAATAGAACAGATTTATTGCCAGGATCACATCCAGTTTACTGTATGCTCCCTTAACATCTCAGTTTGTGTGTTGATAGCTCTGCAGATCCCCCATACATGCCAGGCAGCATGGCAATGACCAAAACAGCCCCGACATCTTCCAAATTTCATGATATGCCTGCCAACTACAAACATAACAAATCCTGTTATCAAGATTCCAAATATGTATGCATCTCCTACGTCCTCGACAGACATCATCGCCAGACACAAAATCTTCCACTTGTGCCCAGAATTAAGTGTGTATCTGGAGAAAAATGTCCCATCTCAACAGGATGATTGCCCCTTATCCTGCATTTAATCAATTTGATCAATTGCATTGAGAGACCATCTGACCAGATACATAATTCAGTTTGAGGTTGTGAATAGAGGCTCCAAAAGAAGACAGGACACAGAGCTGAAGCAGGGCCGACAGGGAAGGGTGTGGGAGACAAAAAAAAATGTCCTCCACTGAGAGCCAAGACAGATTCTGATTTATCAATTAGTTTAAAACTATGTAGCGGTTACAATTTGTTTGAATATTTAACTCTTAGTTTCCACATCAAAATCTAATAAGCAGCAAAACCTCTGTTGTACCTTTTGTTTGCAACATTCTATCGTTGACCAGATCTTTACTCTCAATTTTTAGATCAGTTTTCAAACTTTCTATCTGGTGTAATATTATTTAACTTAAAACCAGATTCCAACACTGAAGGTGATAGTTTAAATGTAGCTTTTAATACTATCTTAGACTTGATTGGCTTGGTTCAAAATATGCATAGTCATGAGCATTATCATCTTCGTACTTTGGACTTGTGCTGAAATAGGGCATTCACTGAGAAGAAATAACAGTATGTCATTATTTTCTTCATCTAAGTGTTATGTAAGATTCAGATACAACCAACTTTTTTGAGGAAGTATTCTCTCTAACTTCCACCTCTATTTTAGATACTGTGTGATTAATCTATCTTTAACACGGGGGTATGTAAGTAAAATAGGCTTTTAACGTAGCTGTAATTATATCTTAAGAAACCTTCTCTTTATCCAAATGACCTGATTAATTATAGACCTATATCTGATCTTCCTTTCTTATCTACAATTCTTGAGAAAGTAGTTGCATAATAATGTTGTGACCACTTACACCGTATTAACCTTTTAGAAGAATTTCAGTCATGTTTCAGGTAGAGTTCATTATAGAACTGAAGCAGCAGTGGTGAAAGTCACTTATGATATTCTCATGGCCTCTGATAATGGACTTGTATCTCTACAGTACATGTACTGCTAGAAGATCTCAGTGCTGTATTTGATACCATTGATCACAATATTCTTATTGAATGGCTTGACCATTCTTTAAGAATTACGGGAACTACCCTAGGATAGATACATCTATCGGTAGATACATCTATCGGATAGATCAAGGCTTCTTTGTTCTTCTTGAACATCTGTTCCTGTCTCCTCGAACCCTAGTCAGCCTTGACAGAAGGCCACCAACGCTGATCTGCTGGAGTTTCTTCAAGTTTTTCTTCTCTACTATCTCTATGTGCATGCTTGATGTGATGGGTTGCTGTTGAGCCAATAAATATTTTAACTAATCTGACTGCAATATGTTAGATTGTCTTTGCCTTGAGATGGCATGTGTTGTGAATTGGAACTATATAAATAAACTGAATAGAATTTATTTAAATCAAAATCCTTTAAACATCTTCATATTTTGCAATATTACCATTTCAAACTTCTATTTATTTTTATGGATTTTCTGTGATAAATCAACACAAAGTGCATGTATTTGTGTGCTTTGACCTAGACAAGGGGTGTCCAAAATACTGATCCTGACCCTCTGAATTATATTGTTCAGTTCCCATCCACAATGTACCATATCTTACCTTCAAGGACAGCCAATTGGTAAAGTTTTTTTGTTTATTTTTTGGGTAGGCTACCAGTTTTTCATAAAAAATTTAAAACTTCTTTAAATTGTAATGGCACAGCTTAAGTATTTCTTTGTTATTAAAATATGCTTCTTTCCCTTTAATATGGTAATTGATAGTTCCCCAAAGCACCATCCTCTAATTAAACATGGCCAAATACAGGAAGCACTGAAACTTGTCCCAGTCTTGTTGCTAAATCTGTCATGTTCCGGGGTCCTCTGCTTTTTCTTTTGTGTAGTTTTTCCTGTGCACCTTGTCCCTCTTCCACCACCAGATGGCGCCATGTCCTGTATAGAGTGCGGTGGTGATTCCAGCCGCACAGCTGTACTCCATCAACCCTCATCAGCTGGTGTACTTAAGGAGTGAGCCGCCTTTCCTCGGTGCCATGTGTTTGCCAGTAATGGTATCACTAAGCCTCCTGAGCTTGCTTCTGTGTTCCTCCTCATTGTCTAGACTCTTCTAGTGACTCAGTTTCTCTGTTTCCCTGCTGCCTTTAGGTATTCCCTTGGAAATCCCGAATCTACTGGTCAGACCCTAGCAGTTTTCTTGTTTCTGTGCCTCCCTCGTGATGCCGTGGAAATTACCCATTGATTGCCCGAGTTCCCAGACTCACCTCTCCGTTGTCCGCAAGTACCTCCTGGTTCCTACGACTGGCAGTCGTCTCACTCCTTTGTGTCTCTGCTGAACCTGTGCCGACTTGCCCGTTCCCCGCCGCACTCCTCCATTGCTCCTGGACCCACAAAGGAAACTTGGACCCCGGACCTACCCAGTCATCCTCTAAGACTCTGATCCAACCACCCAGAAGTATGAATTTACTATATTCGTTTCAGCGCCTTAATTTTTCCAACTGCTCCTGAACTCACCACTCTGCTCTCCCTCCTCAGAGACAGTCGTTTCCAGTCCTTGCCGGTTAACCTGGTTCCAGCTTTTGTTACATTCCTTGTAGTTCGCTGTTGTCAAATGAACCTTCTTTAACCTATCTCGCTCTCCTGTCTTGGTGTTCTGCATGTGGGAGAAAAGCATTAAACCCACCATGATAAAATCAAGAGAAAATATAACTTGTAGCCGAAAAACTAAACATCCATCCATCCATCCATCCATCCATCCATTTTCTCTCCCTTATTCGAGGTGGGGCCGATGCCTACCTCCGGCAGACTGTAGGCAAAAGGTACAACCTGGACAAATCACCAGTCTGTGCAGGGCAAAAGAGAGACATACAACCATGCACACACACATTGACACCCAAGGAGAATCTAGAAATGCCAACCGTCCTAACAGTCATGTTTTTGTATTCTGGGAGGAAGCCGGAGAACTCACAAATGCACGGGAAGAACATGCAAACTTCATGCAGAAAGACTAGGGAATAGATCCTGGAACCTTCTAGCTACAAGGCAACAGTGCTACGGACTGTTCCACCGTGCATCCAAAACCTAAATATTTATGTAGAAATGATATGCCTGTTTTTTAATATGAAAGCAGTGCAATATTTTTAGATTAACAATTATTTACAAATCAATTCTCTAAAAAAAACACTGACAACCTTTTTTCATTTGATTAATTAAATACTGCCTGTAGTATTATTAACCACTTTGCCAATGAGAGTCCAAAGATTTAATGCCCAGTAT
>JAUZNJ010029225.1:0-11459 GCA_034780135.1 Jordanella pulchra | reverse complement strand
ACACCTCTGAACAGAGCAAAGTGAATCCAGGCTGTGCCTGAAGGCCGAGTGAGGAAGACGCTGGTCTGGTTATGGCACAGCTTTAACGTCCCTTTATGTCTACAATGATAAACAGGGTGTTTGATCCATTTGGAGAAAAAGCCAAGATGAAACGTGAGCCGGAGAGTCATGGAGGATGATTGAAGGCTGGACATTAGCAGCTAAATGGGATTATATCCATTCATTTCTACATCATTCATTTCAATGAAGTTCAGGCAGAATCGGACTGAGTCTGAAAACTGGATCCTGGGGTAAACCTGACTGGACCCATGAAGTTCATGACCTTTAATAGTAATTAAGAGAATGAACATACGCAGAGACGAGTGCAGAGCTAAACAACATCAAGTGTTCTGTTCTCTTTCCTTCTTCCCTTCCTCACTCACTTCACTTTCAGTCATGTCTGCCAGCTGACCTGTGAGTCCAGTCAGGCTGCAGCTGCTTCTTTGATACACATCAGCTGTTTGCCAAGTTTTCTTTTTTTAGATTATTCAACAAAACACAACCGCTCCAACAGTAAGGCTGCATTTACAGGCTTCAGTGTCATATTGTCCTGAGATACATTGTTGTGCTGACGACACACAACAGCTCTGGATGGTAAGGAAGCAGCCTATTGTTGAGCCCGGTTCTGGTTCTAGTCTCCCTATGAGGGACTGATGAAGAGTCGGTATCTACTGTCTTCACCTGCTCATCCTGTAAAGTTAATGACTGGATGCAGTTTCCTTAGAAACTCTGAGGCTTTAATCTGACTGGAAGATCTGGTTGAACTAGATCTATAAACCTGACCTGAGATGATATGAGGTGAACTGGCTCTTTAGAAACAAAATTGAGTTGTTTGCGTTAACTTGAGCGAATTGACATATCCTGCTTGTGCCAAACGGCAAAACAAAACATACAGGATACGTCATGAATGTTGTCTGCAGATTAGCATGAAGAGCACAAGAAGAACCTTCCTTCAGTGTTTGGTAAACAACAAACATACAGCTGTAATACCATCCAACCAAACATTGTGGGCGGAGCTTCACTAAGAATGCCAGGTGAGGGGCAGAGCCCAAGGTCCTAGAGAGACTTCGGTTGGTTCACCTCAGCAAACAAACCAGCAGCTATCAGGACCAGAGGAGTTGAAGTTGAAGATGCCATCATACACCTGCTGCAACAAACCCACTGTCATTTAGAAAAGGCAGGCAGCACTGTGAGGATCATGTTCTTTGATTCCTCCAGAACATTTACCATGATTTAGTCTGATTTTGTGAGAACTCCAGGGACTCAGGAGGAGGCATCAACCATTGCCTGGATCAAACAGACCACAGTGTGTTAGACTAAAGGTCAACTGTCTGATCAATAGTCAGCAGCACAGGAGCACCACAGGGGACGGTACTCTCACCATTCCTCTTTACTCTCTACACCTCTGACCTCCAGCACCAGACAGAGTCCTGTTACCTGCAGAAATACTCTGATTACTCTGCAGTCATTGGGTGCATCAAAGATGGACCAGATGCTGAGTACAGAGAGCTGGTGAACAGCTTTGGTTCATGGTGTGGAAACAATCATCTGATCCTGAATGTCAATGAAACAAGCAAGATCATTGTGGATTTCAGAAGAAATAGGAACAAGTTGAACCTCGTTAACATCATGGGAGAAGATGTGGAGGTGGTGGAGGAGTATAAATACCTTGGTGCTCACCTGGACAACAAAATAGACTGGAGAGGCAACTGTGAAGCCGTCTACAAGAAGGAACAGAGCAGACTGGACTTCCTAGGGAAGCTTAGGTCCTTCAGTGTTTGCTAAAAGATGCTGCATATTTTCTATCAGTCTGTTGTGGAGAGTGTGATCTCTTCCTCCATCATCTGCTGGTAACAGCATCAGAGCAAATGACTTTGTTCCTGTGGTCTCTGAAGTTACCATCAACAAGCTGATAAAGAAGGCCAACTCTGTTCTAGGAACTCCTCTGGAACCTCTGGAGATGGAAGCTCCTCCATAATGCATCTCAATCAAGACTTCTTCTAATTAAATAGATATTTCCTATGAATTAATCATTTAATTCAGCCTGAGCTTCAGGAGCATCAAACCATCAAGAAAAGCATTTCAGACCCAGAGCAGAGACAAGATAATATGACAGCAGTGAGTGTTCAGGGAATCCAGGCCACTCACTGCCTCAGTCCTCAACACAGCGCTGGAGACCACTGTTGTGAATTCTGTGTAAAACGAGGACAACTCAGTACACTGGGAGGGACAGCAGAGAGAGCTCCACGCTGAGATGGAAAGGAGACAATAAAGTATAAAGGAAGAAACACTGTCAGAGAACTGTCACCCTAGGAAATGATGCTGCTTCCCTGAAACAGTTTGGTTCACATGTCCACTGATATTAACCTCAGTGATCTGAATCATTGCTTCCCATGAGATGCCAAGATGATCAGCTTCCTTGTTCCTTGTTCTTTCCATGAAGTTTCAGATAGACATGATGAATCACACACATTAAATCCAAATACTAGCTTTTATTTAAATCACTATTTCTGGGAGGTGAGCTTAATTCAAAGGGCAATGAAATTCAAGATGTGAACATGTTTCTAAAACAACAAGCAATGAAAATAAAGCTAAATATTTGCAGCTGGAGGCGTAGCATAGTCAGCTAGTTTATCAGTTCTGAACACACACAAAGTGAAGAGCTGAGGAGCTACAGAAGCCAAAGATAAGCATTTGGAAGTATTTCCAAATAAACATGCAAAGACATGCAAAGTAAAGTTATCAGAGGAGGAACAAACTCTGGGACTGACAACACCAGTAACTGATAAAACATCTTAAGACACAACATGATGCTGAATACAAGGGAAACTTTGCAGAAAATGCTGAAGAGGCGGGAAAAAATGTCCAGCGACAACCAACAATGAAGATAACTGAGGCTCTTACCCAATGCATTGGCCTCGATGATTAGTCTGGACACTAGAACCTTTCTTGTTTCGCATTACACACTGGTTAACAAGGGGCTTTTGGTCCACAGGAGTGTAAATGGTGCTGCTGCTATCGGTCGGAAAATCGTAAGGCATCTCAAATACTCCACATTACCCTACTCACGGCTGGAAGACATTGAGCTACTCAACCAACCAGTAAAAAGATTGCGACATGATGTACAGAGCGATTGGAACAGCACATTTTACATGCTAAAGTCTCTCATTGTCAGAAGTGCGAACTTCTTGCCGCTCACCAGTGGGAACAGGAAAAAACTGTTGCTGTTCTGTCTCCATTAGAAGAGCCAGCAGGAAAGTTTAGCTGCGGTGATGCATTGGCATCCAATGTTATCTCTGCTGTGACTGTGCTTCTGATACTCCTAAACAGAGAAACTGAAGAAGATCAGAGGATTAAAACAATGAAGTCGACCTTAGATGCAACTGTGAAAAGGAGAACATGGAGAAGATCTGCCTCTACTGCACTGGATCCAAGGGAAAGCTCCGCCCATTTCTGTTTGAATGTGAATATAGCTAAAACGTTTTACAAAGTGTAATTAGCTAAACATTTTAAGAATAATAACTTACTGCATTTAACATACTACACAATAAGCTTTCCTTAAGTTACTTGATATGATGTACTAGTTTTCACCTAACGTTCCAAGACTAACTTAGAATAGTGAGCATAGCAAATAATGAGAAACAACTGAAAGTAAAATAAAGACCCATCACTTTTCAAGACTCTTGTTATCATTTAAATATGAAACACGTTTAAAGTGCCGTGAGACAGAAGGATCTGGGTTATTCAGTCCCTAATAATTTACAGGAAGGAGTGAGTCAGCTGGGGTGGGGGGGCAGATGGTGCAGACAGGGAGGTGAAAATCTGGCTAAACTACAGAGTGGTGCTGAACAATACCCAGAGTCCACAGGGCCTTTAAAAACCACAGAGTGAGGAAACCTCCAGCGCCTGTTGGCATCATTACAGTTCTAAGTGGCCCGGCCCCACCCCGACCTTACATAACAGGCCGCAGCGCTCAGAGCGCTCCAAGCCGCTCCCCTCAAACATAAAGGCACATCGACCGCAAGTCAGAGAGGCTGCAGAGCATTCAGAACAGTTAGCAGCTGAGAAGCTGCTGCAGGTTCCTGCAGGCCACAGATACAAGACATGACCAAACGAAGAAAGATCCAGATACTCCGCTAGGAAGATGTTTGACCTGCAGCAAAGGAGCAAAGATCTGCCAGAATCTGTGGGAGAGTTAGCAGCAGCTGGAAACAGCTGGAAAATCAGCCGAGAAGGAAAGATGTTCTGCAAGGGTTCTGTCAACTGATATGCAGCTCATCTAGTTGGAGATTTATCACTACATAAAAACTGCTTTAAAGCTTTGGCAGAAAAACCAAAGAAAGAAATCCATTTTCCCTTAAAGAGCCATGAATTTTTGCAACAAATTTCCACAGAGAGGAGCCTGATTTCCTGTGGAGGTCTGTACCGTGGAAAACATTCAGTCCCAAGGAAGAGCTGATGAGGAGCTGCTCTGTGCTGATCTTTAGAGACGGACCCACCGTCTCCAGACAATGAGGAGGATCAGGCAGGTTTCTAACATCCTCTTCAGACTGACAGCAGCTTCACGCCCCTCTGGTGTTTTTATAGATGGAGCGCAGACCTCAGCAGACGGCTAACCATGAGGAGCTGGGTGTGTCAGCAGCTACAGACGCCGTTTGAAGGGAGACAGAAGCTGGGATGAGGGAAGCAGCACTGCCTCCAGGAACCGCTTCAAATTCAATTCAAATTCAAAAATACTTTATTTATCCCAAACGGGAAATTAAATTAAAGATCAAGAACATGAACATTTTCTGCCAAAAATGAAAATATCTTTTAAACAATATTGCCTGTATTTTGATTTTCCTCCATCTACCAGCAGGGAGATGCTTCCCTCCAGGGTCTCATTGTTTCCATGACTTGGAGTCTCTCATTGCAGGAGTGACACCAACTGTTCAATTAAATTCAGTTTATTTCTACAATCTCAGCTCACATCATCTCATCCCCAGACTCTTTACAAAAATAATTCAGTCAGATCATCACTCAGATTGGTTCAAAGTTTTCTATCTAAGGAAAACCAGCTGATTGCATTGAATCATTTATTCAACAGCAATCCCTGCATGTAGTGACAGTGGAGAGGAAAAACTCCCTTTCAACAGGAAGAAACCTCCAGCAGAACCAGGGTCAGTGTGAGCGGCCATCTGCTGAGGAAGACTGTGGTTCAAGGAGGCAGAAGCAGAGATAGAAGAGCTAACTGTTAGCTAGCTAACTGTTAGCTAGCACCACAGCCAGTGTCCATAAAGAGGTCCTCACTTCTTAGACTTGATGCACGGCTCTGCTCTCCCCCTCTGTGGGGCTGCAAACCCACTCCGCGAGTGCTACTGCCACCTGGAGGGCAGGACTGAGAATGCTGATGTCTCACTCCTGTGAAAACTATGTTTTGTCAAATCGTGAAAATATTTCCAAACACTAGACGGATCCTGTCTGATGTGGGACGTTATGGTTACCACGGACGACCAGGAGTTTCTGTTCTTCTAAAGACACAACTTAACAACAACTTAATGACATTCATATTTTCTCCTATCAATAATTCAACACTCACAGACTGTCAGAAATAAACAGGAAATATGTGATTTTAAGCAGCCTGATGATGAAGTGAAGCGGAAGGAGCTGGATGTTGAACCCGTCCGTCTCTAGGATTAGTCTGGAGCGTCTCTTCCAGATCAGCTGATGATGTATCAGACTGTTGTTCAGCTAACAGCATGATGAATGTAGAATATAAAGGACAATGAGAGCAATAAACAAATCACAGATTACTAATAAGCATTTGATCAATGCCTTAGCATTGTTCTTGTTTTCCTGTCCAATAAATCTGTACAGTATCATCTTTTAAACATAAGATAACTTTTTTTCCAAGGTGAACCTGAATCTCCCAGCCAGAGGCAGGAAAGTAGAGATGAGGGTTTTTTTCTGCTTCTCTCTACATCTACATGAATTATTCAGCCACATCTAATCTTAGGAGCCTTTTTCAAGTTCACCTAAAGAAGAAAGACTGGAAACGTTCCACTTTGACCACCAGGGGTCCTCAAACCCAGTCTGTATTAAACCAGCATCCCAGTAAGCTAAACAGCTGACAGCTTAAACCCAACAAAATGCTATTTATAATCACATAGGAGCAGGGCTGGCCTTTATGGAGGCAGACATCTTCGTGCTACGGCAGCTCAGAGCTGACAAACTAGTGACAGTAGAGAGTAACAACAACAGTAACTTTACTCCATGCAGCTCTGGGAGCTGTAAAGAAAACATGTTTATTAAACACCTCCATGGTTTTCTGGATTCATCATATCTAAGTCATTCTCATAAAATAAGCTTTATTGGTCAAATTTATCTAGTTTGGTTTGAGATGTGTCCCTGTTCCAACACACCTCAGTTAAATGGTCCTTGGGCTGCAGGCAGGTTCTCCAGAAACCCTCTACAGACCAGAGCTGAGTTTGTCAACAATGACCGAAACATTTTGATGAAGCTTTTTTGATGATGATATTTAGATATGGTGGAATAAACAGGACTCTGGTGACTAAAATGTGACAGAACTAATTTATAAAGGACAGGCTTTTGTTATGTCTGTCAGCCAATAAGCTGCCTGGTTTAAGTGAGCCAAATGTTAAAATGCTGAAAGAAAGGCAAAAAGCTAAAGAGATTCACTGTAACTGTCAGTCCTGCTCCAATAAACCCAGCGTGCACCATGTTTGTGCCTGAAATGAAACACAGAGAACTTGATGGTTACAATAATCAAAAGGAACCTGAACCTGAGGAGTGTGAGGAAATCTAGATAGAAGTCTTATTTCATGATGAGTACATTAGGCTGTGCTTTCAGTGCTGCTAGCACTGGGAAGCGGTACATCACTGTTAGATTTTAAAAAATTACCTATTAAAATACTGTTATTGAAAACCAGCTGCTTTGACACAAAATATTTTCCATACCTTGAGGTAGCTGTAGCTGTTTTAGACACGTAAAGAACAGCAAAATGATCACAGCTAAATGTTTTCTGCCTCTAAAAGGACTCAAATGTCTGAGAGTAGAGCTGACTGATAACAGCAGCACTCTGAACAGTCCTTCACTAAACAAGGAAACAGAGCTCTGAGTCCCAAAGCTAGAATTAGCACATCTAACGGGGAACCTGACGTGGCAAAAACACTTGCAACATATTTTAAGATAAAAGCTAAATAGCCATTTGAGAACCCTGAGCAAAATACCATGTAATGCCCTCAACTTGGAAATAAAAACAATGGAGTCTTTGTGATTTCGTTGCTCCTTGTTTCCAACAACTAATGGAGACATTGAAATCTTGTAAAAACCATTCAACTAATTTTACACCGACAATGGTGCATATACTTCCACAAAGGATAATATTATCCACACTGTAGGAAAATTATTAAAGACAACAGATGAGAAGGGATTGAAATGAGAAAAGGAATAAGTAGGCCTTTAAGCACTAAGTGGCTACAGAGTCAACCTCTTGGTAATTAACACCTATTCAAAAGGTATAAACTATAGACATACCTGCATTCTGATCCGACACCAAGCCCAAAAGTGCCGTGTCATTGTTTCAACTGTTAATTGCTGCAATATGAAGGACTTGTTGTTGGATGGATTTGTATTTTGAAATGGCCCATAAATATGTCTATTGAAAGGTTCCTTTAATAAACAAAAACAGTGATAAAAAAGAGAAGGAAAAATGAAAAGAGTTGAAGAATTTTTGCTTGTTAAATGCATAAAAATTTTGTATTGCAGGGCTGTAAATTATGTTTTTACATGGAACATTTTGTTGACTTAGACAGCTCTGACAAACATTGTTGGGGGAAGGTATAGCAGCAAGTTAAACGTATTTACATTAACAGCTTTTGCTTTTAGGAAACATCTAACAAAACTTTCAAGGCTGTTTCTCCTTAAAGTTCAGTGGAGACTGTGTCAAAATTCAAAGGGCTAAATCCACAATATTCCACAAGTTTGTCTTTATTGGAAATATTAGACTCCATTCTTCTAGGATCAGTAAATGAACCAAAACAACCCCTGCTCCTGGTTTAATACGTACATGTATGTATGGATATTTTTGAATGAAGTTGTTATCCCAACAAGAACAAGACTTTTTGTACAATAAATCTTTTTCAGACTTATCAAAATGTTCACTCAGGCGTCTTCTGCTGAATAACCTCCAGTTTAACAACCTCATGGCTGGTGGTCGGCTTCTTCCATCGTACAAGCAGCACAGCCAAGGCTGGATGTGAGCTGACGGTGTGCACTCACCCTGCCTCCAAGCATCACTATTGCACACAGCGCTCACCAATAACAACAAGCAGGTTCTGGATGATAAAGTCAAGGTTCATTCTCCAGCTACATACTGTTATGACAGGAACCACGAACTCTCGGAACGCCACCCAAAGAACAGATGTTTCCTTAAACAGGTCCAACCCCAGGCCTGGTAGAGGGCACTGCCCTCAGCCTGACACAGCTTTACCAGCTGTGGGGTTCAGTTTCACCAACACTACTGATGGCTCACGCTGATCCAACCAAACACATTCAAGCAAACAGAATTCAGTTTATCAGGTGGATCAAAGCTTCATGCTGGATGATAAACCAATCCAAGATCAGATGGTCACAAACTCCTCCAATGGCAACTAGAGTGCAATAAATGTTTAAAGGTGAAGAGGTCCAACCAGCGAACCATTAACTGCTGCTAAGGCCTTTCTGTAGAAACAGTCTATCATCAGATGGGTGAGGTCCTCTGTGCCTTTGGTCGAAACAACCCATCAGCAAACAGGGCTCTTATGGAAACACTGCTTCAGTGTGAAGGAGGTAAACACATAGCCTGAACCAAAGGGGAGGAAAGGTGGAGAATGAAGTTCCCATTTCAGACCCCCTCCCCCCCTGGAGGTAACGCTGCTGGCAGGAAGGTGGAGGAATATAGCCCTAGATCGCATAGAATGGGCCACATAGTCTTTTTCCTGTTTAATAGCAGCTGGCAGACAACTTTAGACAAACTTTACAAGCTGTTACACTTCTTACCAGCTGATGGCAGTAATGCAGCCTCAGCTGGTAAGAAGTGTAACAGCTTCATCAGGAGTTTCAGATCTGTATGAAAGCCTGTGATTTGGACATGCACTGGTGCAAAGCTTTAACTTTGTTATTTGTCCAAACTCGCATTGTCACAGATGAAGCATTCGAGCTCACATGTAATGTATGAGTTGACAACAAGGAATGAATACAAAGTTTAAATGCATTGACAAACATTACATTAAAAACTTTAAGCATTTTTACCTCTCATTTCAGAAAATTAAACTTGTATATATTATACAGATGACTTTGATATAAAAGTGAAATATTTCAAGCCTTTATTTATTCTACATATGATGATTGTGGCCCATAGATAAGAAAAACACAAACATCTGAGTCACGTTTGCTTTTAGTGGTTCATTCATGGAGATAACAGCAGCTTTGAGAAGACTGTCCCGCAAAACCCACCCTGAAGCCCAGAAGGCTGCTCACACTGAGCCCGGTTCTGGTTCTGATGGAGTTTCCTTCCTCTTTCCTCTCCACCGTCTCCATGCTCAGTGAGAGGGATTATTGTAGAGTCAATATCTACAGTCTCTACCTGCTCATCCTGTAAAGTTGATGACTGGATGATCTGACTGCTCTGGATCTATAAAGTGAACTGTTGTACTGTGAACTGGCTCTATGGAAATAAAGGGGATTGAATGGAAGCAGGGCAGACTGGACTGATGCTGAACCTCAGCAGATCCACTGCAGGCAGTTTAACAGCATATACTGACTGCATCAGACATCTTATTTTAAGCACTTTTCATTCAGGAAGCTTCAATTAGACACAAAAGGATAAAAGCACACAACAACAGCCCTCAAATACAAGCAGCAATCATAAGCTTTCCTAAACAGGAATGTCTTTAGTCCAACTTTAAAACCACCCAGACTCCTCTCTCTCTCCTCTCTCTGCCCTCTGCTCCAGAGCGGCTGAGCTGAAGGCCCCACCCCCTGTAGTTCCAGGCCTGTGGAGGTCCACCCCTGACTGGAAGAAACGTGTGAAGAGCAGACCCCGCAGCAGTGGAAGTAGAGCATTCATTCAATGCAGGGACACATCTAAGGGCGTTTGACCGTTTGAACCCGGCGGTTTGGTTGTACAGTTTGAGCTGTAGCTGAGAACAAAGATTGAAAACATCGTAGAGTGTACGACACACAAGACAGTTTGAAAACCAAAGGGTTCCCACGCATAGCACTGTGTCATCAGCGTAACGGTGGAATGATGAATTATAGCAGGTGATGACCTGACCAGGTGGAAATATAGAGCTGACAAACAGCAGGAGGACAAAACCGGATCCCCAGGGGACACCGTCTGCTACAGGGAGGGGTCTGGACTCTGGGTCAGGATCCCAGCATGGCATCCAGCCTGGCCGTGTCATGGAGGCGGTCCAGGAGGTCCATGGAAACAACAAGCTAGCTAACGACTGCGGGCATCGCCTGACTAATTCGATACCATACAAAGCAACATTTTTATCATGCAACAGTAACTGTGGTCTGACCTGCAGCCGCTGCTCCTAGTGAGCAGCCTCCAAAAGTATTTATGGGTAAATGATCAAAGTTAGCAGCAAACACCTGCTGCTGTTCTAGTGTTGGTAACAGACCTGTCACGAACCAGGTCCAGTAGCTGTGTTTACTTCAGGTTTTTCTAACATCAGTCAGTTTTTGCCAAACAGCTTCCTGTGCTCCATCATAGAAAGGACACCTGATGTGTTTCATTGGTTCAACCTGTTCAGTAACTAACTAACTAACTAAAGAAATAATGACCAGCTTTCATCAAATACAGTCTACATGATCTGTCAACATACGGCCAGAATGGTGAGATGCTCTTTGTCCAACTTAGCTTGACTTTACCACCATCTCAGACCCATGATTTACCCATCTACCTGCTGAGTTTATTTGTTTCTAAACAAATAAACAGCCGTTCAGAGATGGAGAATTATAATAGAAAACAGAGAAAAGAACATGAAACAAACATGGAATATGTTTAATGAAGCAATTAGACCAAACTTTAACATGACAACTACCAGATCATTTTAAAGAGAACAGGGCTGTACAGTTTTATCAAAAATACTGCTTGTTTGTTTTACAATTATTGCAGAATAAAACCAGCTGATGACTGTTTGATGAACAGGATGTTTTATACACTGAATAAAAGTTCTCCACAGACTGTGACCAGATCTGACAAAAATCAACAGAACCACTGACTGCACGGTTAGGGCACTCCTTTATCTGTTGAGATCCGGAGCCTGTCTGCCACCTTTCCTCCAGCAGAGCGTGCCGTGGGTCTCCTGGGCTGGAGCCCTCTGCACACCTGAGGATCTTCAGCTCATCAGGAGACCCTGCTACTTAAGCA
>JAUZNJ010029224.1:0-15559 GCA_034780135.1 Jordanella pulchra | reverse complement strand
TGTGGAAGGGACAAACAGTTTTTCAACCGCGTGATGCGGGAGCGTTTTTTTGTATGTTAGTTAAAGACAAATAAATGGCTCTATTTTTCGAAGACGCGCGTTGGATCCGATCTATACTTCCACTCTGAAGCGGTGGCTGCGAAGCTGCCGCTACAAGGATCGTAATGGGAGCAGAGGTCAGTAAAAGGAGATCAGAAGTCAGAGAAACATCCAGTCCAAAATCCAGAATCCGAGTAACTAGGAGGCAGGGGTCAGAACCAGAAAGCACAGAAACAGATCCACAGGGAAACAGGCAAAAATAGGTCTTGAAGGGGAACAGCTCGTAACAGGTTGGCAGGCAGAAAAAATGCTGGAAAATTCTCACTATAGGGCTTGAAATAATCTGGTGTCAGACTCTGGTCAGAAAGAGGGTTATATAGACTGATTTGCAGGTGGAGCTAATTAGAATGATGAGAGCTAAGCTGGTGGGGATGATCAGAGCATGACTGACTCACAGAATCATGACAGAAACCCTTAATGCAGGCAAATTAATTTGGACAACTTTTTTTGTATGTTTTGGTCGATTTTTAGCAGTTGTCTTTGAGCTGAAATAGGACCTGTCCACTTATAACAGACATCTTTATTTCAAGTTACATGCTTCTATTGTTGGTATCCAATCTGCAGCATTTTATTATATAAAATGACATGTTAGCCCAGCCTACAATTATTAGCACAAGCTGCCGGTGATATTAAATATAGTATTTTTTTAGCTTTGGGTGTCAAAGTTAGTCCCTCTTCAGGACGTTCAACATTCAAGAGTTACAGAAACTTGGCTGGAGCAAGAGGATTATGTGATCATAAATGAGGCAACTCTCTCTAGTTATTTAAAGTTTCACATAACCAGAGATTCTGGGTGAGGAGAAGTAGCAACTCTTTCTGGTCTGACTTACTGATTGGCCCAAAGCCAGTTAATAGCTTCTGTTGAACATTTAACCATTAGTTTCCCTCATTCAAATTGCAAAGCAAAAAAAAAAAAACTCTTCTATTTGTAACTTTGTATCACCCACCAAGTCCTTACTCTGAATTTTTAGATCAGTTTTCAGAGTTGCTATATTATTTTGTGTTAAATATGGTCAAGTCATTATAGTAGGGCAGGCATGCCCACAGTCGTTGGACAGCTGTCCTGCAGGTGTCTGTGCTACCGCACAGCTGATTCTGATTACTGCAGTTCAGCAAAAGCCTGTTAATGTGCTAATAATGAAAATCCGCTGAGATCTGCTGAAACAGGAAAACATCTAAAACCTGCAGGACAGCGGCCCTCCAGGACCAACTGTGGGCATGCCTGTAGTAGGGGATTTTTAACATCCATGCCAACATTGAAGGTGATGGCTGAAATGCAGCCTTTAATGTTATTTTAGACTCAATTGGCTTTGTTCAAAATGTGAATACTCCCACAAATTCCCGTTTTCATACTTTCAACCTGAAGAAATAACAGTATGTGAAACCACCAGTTTTGGTCCATTAGTCAGGCTCCCTGTCTACCTTTAAGGCTAGGCTTAAAATGTTGTTTTTGATGAAGCTTATAGTTTGAGTGGCTAAGGTTATCCTGAGCTACCTCAATAGGTATGCTACTGTAGGCTTAGACTTACGAAGGAAACAGGGATCACTGTTCATCATTCTGCCTTATTCTATCTATATTCTCCCATTCTACAGTATTTGTTACTTCAACCTCTAACTTTATGCTCTCTCTGTTTTTTTGCTCATCATAGTAGCTTTGTTTGGTCTGCTCCTGTTTGGCTGTGGCTTCATCATGGTAGAAATATCAGTCGTGCTGCTGCCGTCATTACCTTTGTTTACAGATGTTGGAGCTTGGCCTGTTTTTCAGTGTAGTACTCTTTGCCATACTGTGACCAATTCAATTTCAATTCAAAAATACTTCATCCATCCATCCATCCATCCATCCATCCATCCATCCATCCATCCATCCATCCATCCATCCATCCATCCATCCATCAGGGTCGCAGTTGGGCCGGTGCGTATCTCCGGGAGACTATGGACAGGACGCCAGTCTGTCACAGGGCAACACAAAGACATACAACCATGCACACACACACTCACACCTAAGGACAATTGGGAGATACCAATTAACCTAACAGTCATTTTTTGGACTGTGGGAGGAAGCCGGAGAACCCGGATAGAACCCTCACATGCACGGGGAGAACATGCAAACTCCATGCAGAAAGACCCCAGGCCAGGACTGAACCCAGAACCTTAGTGCTGCAAGGCAACAGCGCTACCAGTACAGCTCACTTTATTTATCGCAAAGGAAAATTAAATAACTGGATGTGCTCATTTTCATCCTCTGACATAGGAGTTGGGTCGGAGTTCATCTGCCTGGCTGTCTTTCCTGGACTGGGCTGCCTGTGGAGCTTTCTGACAGTTACCTTTTATTTCTCTGCTTCTTTCTGTATGTCTGCTTCTGTCTTCTTGAACCCCCAGTCGGCCACAGCAGATGGCCACTCACACTGAGCCTGGTTCTGATGGAGGTTTATTCCTGTTAAAAGGCAGCTTTCCTCTCCGCTGTCGCTATATGCATGCTTGGTGTGAAGGTTTAGTCAAGTCAAGTCAAATGGTCAAATTCTGACTTCATAGTTCTGCATCACCTAAATGAGAACATGGGCTTTTGTACTATAGATTGGTGGGTTCGGTTTGAAAACAACATTCCTACTGGAAGATTATCCACTGAAACATAGTAGCACCTATGAATGTTGCTCTTCCATAGACAGACCAGTAAACTAATAGGAACTCTGCAATATGTTATGGCGATAGTAAATTGGAATATTATTTTACATCACTGTAATCTTAAAATATATTTTAGAAGATGGAGAATTTTATCTGCAAAGTCTTGTTACAAAATTATCAAATTTCAAATTAGTGATAGCATTGGCGGCAAGTTATCTGTTGGTTCTCACTTTACTGTTATGTAAGGACAAATGAGCTAATCTGAAAGTTTCTTTGACCTTTTGTTTTAAAGCACAGTGCTTTAAAATTGCAGCATTCAAATGCATTGGCGCAAAGAGTATTTTAAGATTCATTACAATGCTGCTTGTGTTTGTGCAACCATAAAGTACATAAAACAGGGCAGATAGGCCTGCTACGAGCATGAATATTCATTCTGTTCATGTTTGAGAATAGAACATAGTTATGATCAAATGCCAACAACCAGTTGAAGTGTTGCTACTTGCAAAGATTTGTGATCCATATTATCTGTTTTAGTGGGCCATTATGTCTGCTTAATATCACACTGTAAATCAGGAAGGTAATTTTCCACTGGTGAGTGGGCAGGACAGGTAGGGTTGCATCACAGTGCTATGGGAGTGGAGGGGGAGGGTGTGTAAAGAAAAAGGCTGTGGAGGAGAGGCAAGGACAAGATTAAAAACCCTCTCTACACTGACAATTAAAAGAAAATGGCATGCAACAGCAAAAAGAGAACGACATTTCCCCCTCAGGAGCAAAACGGAGCCAAAGTATCACCAGAATATAGACTCAGTTTCTGGTTTAAACAGGTGTTTATAATAATAAAGAAAAACATCAGATAAATGCATGTGCTTTTTGTGTTTGGCCTTTTGGAATGAATAACGCCCCTTATTAACATTCATACAGTATTCATAGAGGACAGTCTAATTGTTCTGTTTCTTTTATATGAAAGGATTTCACTTAGGCTTCTGATTAATATGTCTCTTCATCACTTCCACACTCAAACAGTGCCCAAAACAAATCTTCTCTTGTTAACTGAATTACAATCTTACTTTTTCTTTGTGCAATGTGAGCAATTAACCCTCAACCCTCCTCTTTTTGGAGGAAGTTTAAAGGGTTTAAAGAACAAAAAAAATCATCAAGATGTAAAAGGTCAAGCTACAATGAATCAAGTGAGAAAATTAATGTATTATCAATTTGTTGCTGCCTTAAGGTATCTTCACAAAGGCTGGAAATAGAAGAGACCATTAGCTTGTCAGAAATGGTGCTGTGCTTGTAGAACCTAAAGACTCTTTAAATAAACAGCCAATGTTGGACTTCGTTGACTCACAGACAGAATATTTTAATCTTTTTGTTTAAACAAATAGGAAAGAAACATTAGAAGAGATACAATAAATAGCCCATGTAAATTTTGATTTATGTACGTATTCCAGTATGCACAAAGATTTGTGCTTCGATTTCGATTCAATAGAGTTTATTTATATAGCACTAATTCACAACACATGTCATCTCAAGGCACTATACAAAGTCAATTCAATCAAATCACACTGTCAGATTTGTTAAAAGTTTTCTATCTAAGGAAAACCAGCTGATTAATTAACAGTAAGAAACCTCCAGCAGAACCAGGCTCAGTGTGAGTGTCCATCTGCCGAGCCCGACTGGAGTTCAAGAAGACAGAAACAGAGATATAAAAGGTAAGTGCCACCCGGCTCCACAGAAGCCCTGTCCAGGAAAGATACAGCCGGCAGACGAGCTCCAAGCCAGCTCCTATAACCGTCTTATGATTTTAGGCAGTAGGATCTTAGCATGCCAGACAAATCAGTCTTAAGTTTCCAACACAGTAACTTTCCAATTAATTTTGCTTGGAGAACCAAACTGTTTAGTTTGTGAACCTTGCAGAGATGGTGTATTACTTTGATTTGCTGTGTTCCTGTTTTTCTTCAAAATTTCTTACAAACCTGGGTTCTTTTTCCCTTTCAAGTATCCAACAACGTTGTAAATCTTCTTATAGGACATCTGGTTTCCAATAGTTAGAGTGATCTTCTTTCGCTCTGGAATAAAAAATTAAAAAAAAGGGAAAAAGTGATTATCATAACCGGATTAGAAAAAAGTTTTTTTGTTTTTTTTGTCAAGTAGTCATTTAAACATATGAGGAATTTGTTTTGGTCATAAGGTGCAACATAGACAAGCCAAATTGCAGTTGACATTATAGACATGTGGACATGTGCTTAGGTGTTTGGTTTTTTTTCCCAATGGGACGTTTCAGGAGTGGAACTGGGTCTTATTAATGAGACTATAGTAGTAGTATTCTAATCCTTGGGGAAAAAATCCTAACTCTTTCTAAAGGAATTCCACAATCCATCACCTCTTTACTTCCATGCAAAACTAAAAAAGAGGCATCATGTTAAGATTAAAGTTTAAATTGACTTTTTTCTTGTCCTTTAATGGATTGTAAAAGCACTTTGAAACAATGTTTGAAACAATAAATAACAATAAATATAATTGATTGCTGTTGAATGTTTTCTGATTGCGGTTGGCAAAAAATCCCTGACTGAGGTCAGAAATAAAGAAGAATCTAAATAAATATTTACAAACTGGATTCAGAAAGAAAGACTTTAAATAATCTTTCAGTCAATTTTGCAACATTTTTAAAAAATTTTTTAAAACCCAAAGTTAATTCAAAACAGAACAAGTTAAACCAATTGCAGCAGCTGTGGCAACAGCGGTTGTAAAAAATCCAGCAAACGCATCTAGTCTTGCTATCAGTAAAAGTAGATTATTAGAAACTCTCAACAGATGTTTGTATTTGGATATGATTAGATTAGATTAGATGAGTTTTATTGATCTCGCAGCGGAGAAATTCACTTGTCACATAATGGCAAAGTAGATAAGAAGGTGCAAAACAAGGAGGAAAAGGTGCATTAAGAATAAACAAGCAAGCCCTGTATATACAATACAGTATATCAAAAAATCACACAAAATTAAAGATAATAAATAAGGGATAAAAAATATATATTATTTAATATTTATTATTTATTTATTTACCATTAGTAAGAACTACATTTAGTTTGTTCTATGATCATAAATGAACACTAAATGCAGTCAGAAATCGATCACGTTTCATTTCTTCTGACTAATAATGTGTTCAAAATTAAATTTTCCATTTGCTCATCAGTTGTTTACTCAGTCAGCCTGGCATGATGCACCCACTTTTTCAGGTCCATCTCTGTTGTTAAAGGTTCTGTTTTCTTGCCCTTCAGATCTCAGCTCACTTTGCCACTCTGTCTCACTCTTCTTCACTCTCTGCTTCTCCTGCCATCGGCTCTCCATTTACACAATTGCTGCACTTACCTGCCAAATTTTCTGCTCTGTCTGTAATGTCTCCTGTCTGCTTCTCATTCACTCACCACCCACAGTCCCTCGCTGCTCGCCTCTCACTGCAGTCTACTCACTCATCAGCCATTCTCCCTTTTTTATATATCTTTCCTCTGTATTCCCTGCTATCACTGTGCCCTTCACTGACTTTTGCAATTACTACAACTCTTTCAATAAGCCACAAGCCTTTCAAGAGTATTCATATCCCTTAAGCTTTTGTTTTGATATTTGTTTCATATTACACTCATAAACAGTACATTTTATTGGGGTTTTATTTGATGGTAAAACAGAAAATACTGCATCATCCTGATGAGGAGCTGAAATGACAAATGGTTTTTAAAAGATTTCACAAATGAAATTCTGCAAAAATAAGTCAATAATTTGTGAAATTAAAGTCATTTATGGCATCAATGCTTATTTTAAATGTATAATTAGCATCTAAATAAAGCAAATGTGGCCTGATAAAAAAATGTTGTTGACACCCCAACTCGGGTAGGTTCTCTTCCAGGTGTAAACTGAAGTTTCACACATTCTTCCATCAACTATGTGTACTTTACTGACCCTGTTGAAGATACATATCCTCAGAGAATGTGGATTGTGCATTCAAGGGGCTGTGCAGTCCTACATACAGCATTTTGATTGTACGGAAACTGACCAGACTGTCTTCCTTCAAAGGCTTGCCTTTACAAGTGCGAAACACAAATGACGTTTTTCTTTTTTTTTCCATAACCTGACCAGGATTATTAACTAAAAAATAAAAAACAAGAAATGGAATGCAGAAGATAATTACAAAAATAACTGCAATCAACATTAAGAATAATTGCAACAGTATTAAGGGTTTATAACCTAAGACTTACAAAAATAAAAACTATATAAGCAAACAAATGTGATCCTTTAAAAAAACAAAACACTCAGTTAAAGTCAGCCCTAATTGAAGCATGTTTTTTTTAAAAAAATGGTATCTTCAGTTGGGTTTTATTACATACATATATATATTGTCAAGGTATATATATTGTCATATATATTGTCAAGGTCAACACTGTGCACTAGTGTAGCCCTTATCATGAATAAAACTATCATCAGCATAAGTGTTAAAATTAATTCCATGCTTTTAGATACTGTGTAGCCACAACCGTCCTGAGACAAACTGAGAGAAGCAAGCCTGCCAATACCAGGCCCCCTGATCACCATCAACACTTCAACAATGCAAGTCAGGTGTCAAGGAACAATGACTGAGCTTGGATTCAAACCAACAACCCTCAAATTACAGAATAAACTACACCCTATGCCATGACTCCAAAGTCTACTGATGGTGCTGTAAGCGCATGTCTTTTAAGAGAAAAGAGTTCAGGTAACGTAGGCGTTCTGGGAGAAACTCTGCTAATTGTTTATTTTGAATTGTGGATTACCACCAACTCTTTGGTGGAACTAACCCTTGTACAGTTGAATCAGACTAAACACGTGTTAAATTAATATTGATACAGATTAATGCATTTAACATAAAACACCATCACTGAATATTTAACACATTTGAAGTTGCCAAATAATTAACCAAAGTACAAAAAACCCCTCTCAAAACTATTACTAGAACTGATGAAAACAAAACTTAAACTAAGCATTATAACGACAAACAAAAATAGCAAACTGATTGTAAAAAATCATTAGAACTAATGGAATTAGAGAAAAAAATGTTACAAGTAAGTAAAACTAAATTAGAATAAAATGACAAAACTACATTATAGGTTTAGTAAACTTCCTTTACTAAAATGCTTGAGTGATTTACAACAGGGCTCCGTAGCAATACATGTTATAGAATTCATAGCCTAATCATACTGTATTATTTAAATTCAATTCAATTCAAACATACTTTATTTATCCCAAAAATGCTTACATTTATCAAAGAAAATTAAAGTTTAATGTTTTACCCTAAAATCAAAATGTGTATAAAGTAGCTACATTCGTACTGGTTTGCTTGGATCTTTATGAGCCTTATTCAGAAACAAGAACAAAAATAGAAAGAGATTTCTTAGGTGTCCAATTCCACCAGGCACTCACAAAGACATCAAAGGAACTTCTACACATAAGAAAACTGCCAGTAGCTTGACGTGACTGAGCAGTCAGTGGAAACTGTCATGGCCAGCTCTGCTGCCTTGCTGGATGGCTGTGAGCTCAAGGGAGCTGATGGCTGGATATCTGAGGGAAAATACAGACGAAACGCCAGTAAAGATGTGAAGCTGGGTCTCAAACTGTGTGTGACAGAGGTCCCCTGCCTGCAGCACCACAGCATGACAGCCCACTTTACCCAGCTCCACTCTGCACAGCTCCTCTCCTCCGTCCCTCCCAGTCCGCCTGTCTCCTTGCCCTCTCACTCCCGTTTAATACATTATAAAAATTCACTGCTCTCTCTTATCTGAGCCACATAACCCATTTATCACTTTTGACAATGGCCACAAATGACTACGGCTAAAGAGAGGGGATGGAACATGTGGCCCTTATGTGTATTCAGTCTGCAGACATGCGCGCAGAAACCATGAGACAGATTTGTCGAACAGCGATTCCCCTTCATGATGAATGAGTTTATACTGTAGATGAGGCCGCTTCTGCAGAAAAGAGGTGACTTAAGGTTTTTAGAGTTAATTTAAGTTATTTTAAGTGGGTACAATGTGTTTCATTTTAAAGAAATATAACAGTGTGAAATTAATTTATATAAAATATAGCTAATATTGTCACCCATTTGTTTTTATTAACTCATAACATCCAAATGTGACACTGTTACATTGAGAAATAAATGGGCAGGGGCTATTAAGACTTGTTTTACCTTGCAAGTTTTAAATTTGCTATTTAAAGATATCAAGAAATATATACTACTCAAAAAAATAAAGGAACACTTTGTAATCAATTTTGTAAACTTCTGGGGTATTGATTTGTTCAGGTAAGTAGCAGAGAAGGTTGTTAATCAGTTTCAGCAACTTTGGTGTTAATGAAATTAACAACAGGTGCACTAGGGCAACAACGAGACCACCATCAAAACAGGAATGGCTTGACAATCGGAGGCCACTGACATTTTTTCCCCTCCTCACGTTTTTCTCTTTTTCACCAGTTTTGCATTTGGCTAGGGTCACTGTCACTACTATTAGCATGAGGTGATACCTGGACCCTACAGAGGTTGCACAGGCAGTCCAACTCCTCCAGGATGGCACATCAATGCGTGCCAATGCCAGAAGGTTTGCTGTGTCTCCCAGCACAATTTCAAGAGCATGGAGGAGATTCCAGGAGACAGTCAGTACTCTTGGAGAGCTGGACAGGGCCGTAGAAGGTCTACAACCCATCAGCAGAACCGGTATCTGCTCCTTTGTCCAAGGAGGAGCACTGCCAGAGCCCTACAGAATGACCTCCAGCAGGCCACTGGTGTGAATGTCTCTGACCAAACAATCAGAAAAAGACTTCACTTCATGAACGTCCTCTACTGGGCCCTGTGCTCACTGCCTGGCTTCGTGGAGCTCGATTGGTATTTGCCACAGATCAATGGATTTGGCAAGTCCGCCACTGGTGCCCTGTGCTTTTCACAGATGAGAGCAGGTTCACCCTGAGAACATGTGACAGACGTGAAAGGGTCTAGAGAAGCCGCGGAGAACGTTATGCTGCTGTAACATCGTTCAGCATGACCGGTTTGATGGCGGCTCAGTGATGGTCTGGGGAGACATGTCCATGGAGGGACGCACAGACCTATACAGGCTAGACAACAGCACCCTGAGTGCCATTAGGTATCGGGATGAAATCCTTGCACCCATTGTCAGACCCTATGCTGGTGCAGTGGGTCCTCGGTTCCTTGTGGTGCACTACAATGCCCGGCCTCATGTGGTGAGAGTATGCAGGCAGTTCCTGGAGGATGAAAAATTTGATACCATTGATACCAGAGGTCTAGTTCATCCTTGGGTAGACGTTTCCAATTCCTCGAGGTGCTACATTCAATTTTTTTTAAACAGAAATGATTCATAAATGAGATGGGGCTGTCCAGCCACCATACCATACCATTTTATGAGTTTTGTTGTTAAATAAGAATGTATAAACACCCAAACTTATAATCAGATGTTTGCTGAAGACTAGTAAAATTAGGTCATCGACTGACAAGGTCATTATCTCCTTTAAATCTTTGAGAACATTAGCAAATGAAATTCACAGCGTTAGTGCTTCATTATTTACCGTTGCTTGAGATGAACAGAGGCATTGATACTGATGTGTACATCACTATGGAGTGAATGTTGTTCCGTTATACTTTGATTATATTTGTAAAACATGCAATCAAGAAAGTACATTTTGAAAAACCTTTTATTAAAAATGGTTTTGAGAGTAAGTTGCTGACTTCTGAGATTTTTTTTTTCAAATGATTTTTTTTTGTATTATATTTCAACAAACCTCATTTTTTCAAATTGTATTTCATAATTATTTTTATACAATTTTTCTTTTTGTAGATTGAGTTTTATGAAATGCATTCTTTTCAAACTGTTGAAACGGTTTACAGATTCTAACAATGGCAATAGTGGTTCCAAAGAACATCCTGTATTTAACATTTATGCTAGTTTATTTTCATGTGAAAACTTCCTCTGAAAAGCCTACGGGCTTAAGAGTTAATGTTTGAGCACCATTAAACAGTGATCTTTCTTTTTGTACCAATGTATGCGGTAATACAATGTCATGTATTACAAGATTCACTTTATCCTCATCACTGTATTACTCAGCCCATTTGTGATGAAGCAGAACACTGTTAATACCACCCCATCGTTGACAGTCTAGACACTGAGCTGAACAGGATTACATAAAATGTGCCAGAAAGACATCAGAAGTACATCTCCATCTCTTTTGATTCGTCTCTTTTTGAATGACCTTTAGCAGATGAGTCAGGTGGAGGCATAAGGCAGATATCAGGTTAAGACCAAGAAGCAACATAAACATGGGGAAAATGTTAAAGCAAAGCAAATGAGGTCAAAGCAGCAGCTTCCAAGAATCTTAACAGGCAGCTTTTCTTTAACCTACTACACCATCATTTTAACAGACCTTTAAAACAGAACACAAAAACAAGGTTAACACATACTAACAAACATCTACAAATAACTAAACCATCCATCTATGACTGGAAAATAACTACAATTTTTGGATTTATATCTACGAAGGATTTAACCTTAAAGTGTGCTGTTTTCTGTTTCTGTGCTGTGTGCTGTTTTCTGTCTATCTTTTAAACAGACTCTCCTGGAACTTTTACAAGGTACTAAGGCCCTCAGGGAGTCTTTTAACCTTATTTAATCTGACTCACTCTGAATACCTCAAATTGTAGCACCTACCACCTTCCTAACATATGCATCTTCACTTTTTGTTGGGTCAATGGTAAGAACTATATCCAGGGTAAAAAACAGGGCTATGGACTATAGTGCTGAAGCCAGACAGTCTGCCACCTTACACAATAGACATGCACATGGATGACATCAGTCAAATTGGGACCTCAGCCTTTCTGTTTAAAAAAAAAGTACAAATGTGGAGAATGGAGAAAGCCTATCTTTATAAAATCCAAAACGAGTGAGGGTGGGTGTTAACGTGTCAGACAGAGTACAGTGAATACCTCTGTGAGTTTGGCTGTGCCTATATGTCCTGTCACCTAAAGGACGTATAGACACGTATGGGCAAATGTATTGATGCTCAAGGGACACCTCAAGAGGTCCCTATGCTAAAACAATTAACGCTGGAAAGCATACTGCTTCCTCTTAGCCCCTTCCTTTTTGGCTGCACTATTCGGGTGGCACTTATCAAGACAAAAACGGATGTACCTCTGCCGTGGCTAAAGTGTCATTACTAATTTAAGATATTTGTATTTCAGCTCATGACTTAAGTTACCTCAACAGCAGATTCTGCAAAAAAACACTTTAAAACAATGACTTCTTAATGTTTCAAGGATTTTTAATTAATGCATAAATTGCATTGATCCATTCAATTTTTCTTCATTCAGTGCCAGCTGGCAAGAAGCCAAAAGCAAAATCATAGTTACAATGAAATATTCCACTCGGTTTCTTATTGTTTTATTACTCAATTCAGTTTAATTTCAAAGCTCTCATGTGACAGGTTTGTCATGTTTGCACATGTATGCAAACATTTCAACTCTGTACGATCAACTTGGCCTTTAGCTTGGCCACCCCCCCCAAAAAAATATGCCTGTACAAGTTTATTTTTCTTATTGTTGTGTCATAAGAAAGCCCTTTGCATCAAATGCTGCTCTATAGTCCAAGTTCTTCCAACAATCCTTTTTTATTCTTCCATCCTTCCAGGTTTTGTTAATCAAGCTAAATATATTTCTTCTCAGATATAAGTAAATATTTAAAGTATTGATGTAAGAGACATAAAAGATTGTTTATTCAAACCATGGCGGTTGTTTTATTTATTTTTTTCTTTTTTGCATGGTACTTTAAAAAAACAAAACAAACAGACATTTCTCACAATAAAAGGGAATCTCACTTAAATATTTTGATTTATTTGTTAGTCCTGGACTACTAACAAAGTTAGTTAAATTCTTCTTATCTTTTAAGTCATAAATAACAGATGAATGTGGTATCCATGTTTACAAGCCTGATATTCTCTGGTGATTTTCATGTTTTTAGTGTTAAAGATGGGAACAAACTAAATAAATCATGAAGTCCAAACCAAAAAAAAAAAAAAACAAATCAAAAAGAGTGACCTTTTCCTACAGCCACCAGGAGAATATTGACACCCAATGGCAAGAGATCAACACCACTACTGTAGAAGATGAGGAACTTACTGCGCTTCCTGAGACTTTACTGGGCCTTCTTCCAAACAGTCTTTGTAAACTCAACTGTAAATATGACTATATATTTCATCTCTCTAACCCTAACCCATTCCTATAAACCTCCAGCACCATCTTCTTGAAGCTGCTATCTAATCATTGGGATCATCTTCTGTGGGTACTTCTAATGCACATTTGAGAATCATATGTCATTGAAAGTGGAAAAATTCTACATCAGAATCAATATGGGTGTACAATTAAAGAGCTTGTGAGCACTTTTTATAAAGCCATTATAAGTTTTTCTGCTTAACCCTCAAAAAATACATTTTCAACCATTATTTACACTGTTTTTGGATTTGATACAGCAGGCTCCCCTGTTCTGCAATAACTGATTTCCAGTACACCTACTGGGTCCCTATAAATCTGTGTTTGGCCTGTTTTTTTTTTTTTTACATCAGTCATTCAGCTGCTGTACCTTTTAGGACAAGGATTGGAAGTGACTTAATACTGTTCCAACTACTTCATGTGTTCCCCTGAACCCTTTGTGTCATTCAGAATTAATAGTTAAAGACAAAGAAAATAATGATTTAGGAGAATTACAAACAATTTGAAAACAACTGATAGCTGTAATGCATCAATTGCATAATATCACAATATCACAGACTATGAGAGGTTGTTTATTCTTTTGCATCACAGCTCTTTTACAGATTTTGAATTGTTTGATAATCGCTTTGGGCTTTTTTTCTTTTTTTGCTTTGCCAGCTTGCAGGGCTCCAATGGTCAATGTTTTGGAAACTGTGCATATTAATCGTTTATTTGGCAAATAAAGTGACAAATCTAACCATTCCATATGGTGCTGACATGTACCAACTTAGACTGAGAACAGAAGGATTTCCACTAATGGAGCACCCTGGTTAAATGAAGGAACAAGGTCAACAGGGAATACACAGGGAGCCATCACATCTGTCAACTCTGCTAAAGAGCACTCTAGAGGAGGTGTCTGGGAAGAGACATATCGACAGATGGGAAAACTGAGAAAATGAAGCACAGACAAAAATAACCAATGTTTTGGATTTGCTGTGGAGAGGCTACCATTTTTAGCAGGATACTGCTGGAAGAGTGAACCAGTGTCTCTAAAGATCTCACACTCTTTAGAGCTGTGCTAACAAAACACAGAAAGAGTGCAGCTCTGGAGTGTTTCTTTGTGTGTTTTGCAATACCTCCAGGACAAGACTAACATATGACATGTACATAGCATATACCTCTGGAAAGGAGCAGGAAGGGTCAGATTTCAAAGTTGGGACTAACAGTCAAAACAGTTTAGAATAAATCAGATAACTATACATGTCACAAAAAACATCTCATTTTTGAAAGAAAAGCTCTTACAGTAGCCATTTGTTGAAATTTTGATTATATACCTGTAAACAGCTCTTGGGACATAATAAAATACATCATAAAACATCGCTCCATTGTAGCAGCAATCCTAACTGTTATGGTAACAGAAAATCAATGTGGCCTGCTTCCTGCTCTGTGATTGGTCTATTTTAGACTAGAAGGTATTGAGCCACAACAGACTGCAAAAATAAAAAATAAAAATGCAGCTGGCCACACCCACATACTCGGTGATTATGTTTGCACTTTATACACATGAAAATGTTTGTAAACATATAAAAAAGGGTATAGTCATACATCTTTGAGCCTGAATCCGACCAAGAAGCTGAAGAATTGGGGACTCCGATACAGCTAGCAGAGATGCAAGGGGTTTCTGAATGGAAAGTAAGTAGCCTATTCCTACAGCCGTAGAGAGCGTTCAAGAGCTACAGTCCTGGCATATCATCTGAAAAGCCTGGAAACATCTGAATGGTACGGCTTCTTTAAGTCTTGGTTTGTGTAAGATACTACTTAAAAGAATTGGAGAGAAAAATAAGACGTTGAAATCCCTTTAGGATCTAAACTGCAAATAAATATCATGCTAACAGCCAGTTGTCTGAGTCATTTTATTTGCTGATTTAGAGACATCTTTTAGGATGCATCATCGCTAATGAAAAGTTGTGTTCATGATTTGTTCTAAGGATATTTATAATTGTATTTATTATTTATTAATAAATAATAAACTTTTATTATATAACTTTTACTATTATTTAATTGCCACATGAGGGACTGGCTCAGCTGGGATTGCTAGGTAATGGGCAATGCCTGCCGATTTTGACGTTATAGATAAGAGGTTTTTGAAATGGCTTTGCAGACAACAACAAAACATTCACTCATGGTCAAAAAAATGCTGGATTTGGTTGTTTGGTGCTTTGAGTGTTTGAGGAAACAGTGAAGACTAAAATGAATATACAAAACCATGGCAAATTGTCATTGCATGCCAAGCTTGTTGGATAAATATCAAATGAATAGCATACAGAAGTGCCGATTAATGTTGGAACGCATCATTGGACTGATCTTGACTGAAATACACTGCTCCGCACTCTTTGAAGCAAAGTTTGAGTTTAATGTCATCATATTTTTTATTTTTAAAAACTAAACATACAGTTAGGGCCAGAAATATTTGGACAGTAACACAATTTTCGCGAGTTGGGCTCGGCATACCACCGCAATGGATTTGAAATGAAACCTCTACAACAGAATTCAAGTGCAGATTGTAACGTTTAATTT
>JAUZNJ010029223.1:0-15559 GCA_034780135.1 Jordanella pulchra | reverse complement strand
TAGATAGATAGATAGATAGATAGATAGATAGATAGATAGATAGATAGATAGATAGATAGATAGATAGATAGATATGAAAGTTCCTCGTGGACATAAGGAGGAAGCATGGAACATGTTTAATGTTCATTTATGATGTTGTCTTTGCTTGTAGCTACAAATATTGTGGTAATTAACATTTTAGTGTTTAATTGTCTGAGATAATACTAATGATAGTAATACTACTACTACTACTAATAATAATATTATCTATGATTAGATTGTTCCAGAGTATCTCATCTAAAAGAAATAACCAACTTGCAATTGGAGAGTTTCATGGCTGACTAAAAGAAGAACTCAAATAGATTGCTCCCTTCTGATAAATAAATCAATAAAATCAAGAGAAAAAACAGAACAAAAACAACAATGTAAACAATGTAAATCATTCTCACACAAAATAAAAATGTAATAAACTGCATATATAAATGTCTTATAGCATTCTTTATATGACCTGGACATTATTTTGAAAATTCATTCCATATTTGTTAAAATCCTGCTTTTGTGTCTAAACCATTCTGTTTGATGTCCTCCTTAAGTCTAAATGGCTGTACTGCATCTGATTTTGAGTCAGGATTACTGCTGATTTCCATGTTGCTGCATAGAGCTGATGCATAAAAAAGTATGCAGCTTTCATAATGAAAGACACAAGACACAAGAACTTTCTAAAACTGCAGCTCACAGAGAAAGTCAAATGTATAAATCCGTGTGCAAACTTTACCTCTACCAAATACATTTGCAAATCAGGATTAATACCCAGAAGGCACGTGTGTTCAAATAACCATGGAAATGGTGCTGTCAGGCAGTCAGAGAGAGACTTTATCAACACACTTCAGAAAGATTTGTTACAGCTGACTAATGACATATTAAAGGACATTTACAATTCACTAAAGAAACCAGCTGAAGATAAAAAGTCTGTCAGACTATATCTGTTTTGTTCTGCTGTATTTGGCTCAAATATGGATTAATGCTGATCATTGTAATCTTGAAACCAATCATTATTAAGATGTGACTACGACTATGATCCCTGTGTTTCTTTTAGGCATACTATCATCCCACAAACATGAAGTACTCTTAGGGCCTGACCTTTAAGGATCCAACTAGGAGGCATTATATTGCATGCATACAATGTTTTTTTAGTATGTAATACAAATGAAGTTGCAAGTGATTTTAAAAGACTGGTGCACATGTATCATGAAGTGCAAATCAGTTTGGTCATGGCTGTTAAAATCAGCAGATTTAGCTGTAAAGGAAAGATGGGTCATCATTTTAGCAACAGCTCTGACTTGAACTGAACTGAACTGAATTGAATTGAACTGAATTGAATTGAATTGAATTGAATTGAATTGTATTGAATTGAGTTGAAGGGGAGCCAAAGTCTACCAGACCCTGACAAGATGAGGTTCAAAGCAATGGAGATGGAGATAATAATTAGATAGTTAGCCTATCGTAAATTGCTATGAACAAGAGTGAAAACAATAAAATAATAAAAATAACTAAAGTTAGACATAAAAACTATAAAAATACTACAAAATGTTTTTTGTCTGCTGATTGACATGGGATCAGATTACTCTAAACATCTGGCTTTATCTCCACCAGCACCTTTCAACAGAAGCTTGACAGGATAGTAATGCAAAACAAGGTAGGTGCCCATGAACTTAATAGATAACCAAGCACAAAACATGAAGATGTGCTTTGTGCATGGCTGTATTTTATAGAATCGAGGAATAAGAAACTGTTCTGGGCATTCCCCACATCCCTTTTTAGGCCCTTTTCAAAACATGTCAGAATATTTAGTTGATTCTTTTGTTTACAGTTAAATTGTTTATACATTGTTTGCAGTCCTGCTGCAATTTGGAGGTTTTCTTGAATACTATAATTCTACTTCTGTTATCTGGATGGTCCAAATATGTGTACATGCATAAAAAATATCATTCAGTCATCTGACACTGGACCAATGCCTCTTTTGTGGCAACAATAACAACAGATATTTTTGTGTCAGTTTTCACCTGACTTTCAGAAGTACTAGAAAAACATGCAAAAACTGTGGTTGCAATTTGTTATCCGATTTGGAAAATCACTTTGCATGTGATACATGTTCTCTTTTGTATACCCCCCATTCGTGAATTTACATGCTTTTGTTTAGTCATTAGAATATAATCTGCATGCTGATGAAGGCAAACACGCAAAATAGGTTTGCACCCGCTGTTTGCTGAATTGTCTTTGAAGGTCCTATAGGAGCTTGTTTGAAGGGGCAAATCAATTTAGCAAGTGCTCTGCGCATACAATCATGTTTCACCTGTTTTAAGATGCACAAACAGTCTTAAAGGCAGACCCTTAATATTTAAAACAATACAGGACTAAATAGGCTAAATTAACAAGCAAAAAACTAGGAGCCTACTCTACCCTTGAGCATGAATCATTCTTGAAATCTGTTTTGAGTGCAACTAATATTTAGAATGGTTATAATGATTATAGTTACTATTATATCACATTGCTGATCACCCAATGGCCTCCTATAGGACATTAATCATTTCCTTAACATTTGGAACAGCAAGAAAAAAGTCTGCTTGCCAATAATCGTTCCTCTTATTTCCTGCTGTTATTTTCATCACTGTCTTTCGTGCGCCCCTGTTGTTTTTTAATGTACCCGGGGCACAGGCAGTCACAACGATAACTGCAACACGGCTGAAAGATTAATTACATGACAGCAGCACTTCTCTCACCTCAGCTTTCTCCTCCAAGCCTGTTAGCATGCATAGTTTTGAATGAAAAATAAACCTAAAGCACACACAATAAAGAGTAGTCTTTACCTGCCAGGCTAATCCTCCTTTCAGGCATAATGCTAATATTATGCTGACACTGGATCGTGCATGGGAAAGAAGGTGCCACAAATATAAAATTATGGAAGCCTTTAACAGCTAGAGGAGAGATATTTACATTCAGCACTTTTTTTTCTTTTAAAGGAATGCTGCTGATTCTGATTTATGATGTATACAACATCATGATCATGTAGGCTCCTCCTACTCACATGAACAAATAAACTGCCATCATTTTATGGTGTATTTCTGATGGATTTTATAAAAATAAACTCTATGAAGATTTGCTATTTATTTCATTCAGGATTCAGGAAAATGCTTTAAAGTGATTATTTTAATCAAAAAGTGAATATTTTAATCAAAAAATGATTATTTTAATCAATTTCTAAAACAAATAGGTATTTGTATTGTATAACAGCTTATTCAGCACATCTTGGTCTTTGTTCTGTTCTTAACATCAAGTGCAGGAGGGTTGCTCTTTGGCCTGGGGCTTCTCATTGTGCTAAATTCAGCTGTGGATGTAATGCAAAGTGACTAATAGCTGATCATGGGCGCTCTTGCAACTGAGTTTAACAAGTGAGACCCAAATACAAGAGACATTTGCCCTTGTGCTTGTTGAGGAGTTAAATGTGTTACAAGTCAATTTGCATGCGCATCCACACATCCTATTAATTAGTAGCTATAGCACAACAAATCAGTACAGGGCAGTGGGGAAAGGTAATGATAACTGCTTGACCTTGAAAAATGCTGCAATTTTAATTAGATTTGTGTACAGTACTTCACATGTTAAACCCAGTTACTGATGCTTGTCTCTTTAACTTTTTTGTGGCTACAATGAGTTAGAGCAGCGTTCCATCCAGTCACTTTCTGTAAGCATAACCTAGCAGTCATTTAGTCAGAGGCTTATTTCCTCCTTCAGAGGTTGCCAGTCAAGTGCACTTAAAACACAGATACACATAGGACACATAATCTTATGGACCATATACAGTATAGACACTAAATAATCAAATCTGTTTTTTGTTTTGTTTTTTTTTTACCATGGGAGCAATATGGGATGAAAAATGTACACACTATCAAAGGAAAATAAATCAAATATGCACCTCCTTTAATAAGTTTCACTCCATTTTTTATGCTTTGAGTAGAAAGAAATGTGTGATGTAGGCTATTACTACAGGAATAACAAGATGAGCCTTAGTCAAGGAAATAAATGAAACGCGACCATGTATAAAGGGCTCGGTCCTTGACATGGCCGTCGCTGGTTCGCATGCTGGCCAGTCGAATTTTACTGCTTGTCTTCCCTTCTCTCTACAACCCTTTCCTGTCTGCATACTTTAAAAAAATGCAAAAATAAAGGCCACTAGAGCCTAAAATAAATAAATAAATAAAAAAATCCATCCTACACAGTATCTAAAAAAACTTTAAACTAAGGAAATGCCTAACTTGGGAATAACAACGGATATAACAGCAGCTTTTGTGTGCTAGATGTAGTTTTTTCTTCTTTTACTTACAAAGATTATAAATAGAAATCAACAATTTATTTTAACATATAATTATGAAGAATATACAATTCAATTCAACTCAGTTCAGAAATACTTTATTTATCCGAAAGGGAAATTAGATAACAACAACAACAAGGGGCTAAACTGATATAGCAATAAACTGCATTTTTCTGTCCACCAAACATCAGTGTTACTGAATTCTTCCCAGTAAAAGCAGCTTATCTTACTTATTTTGACATCAAGGCAGTGTTGACCCTTCGCCCGTGTTAACATTACTCAATCAAACTGCAATTAATTCCCATGGTAACAAGCTATTGTACTGGTTTATGGCTGGTGGTTGTTCCCCCTACTTCTAATGCTACCTCATTGAACATAGTACCAAATTCTCCGTAAGCAGATTCACTGCTGTGTTACCAGAAGGACAGATGTCAGGACTGTTGGTATGTGAAACTCGTTTTGCTCTTTTGAATTTCTCATCGTTTTAGATATCAAATCCAATCTTTAGTTTCCCTTAAATGTTGAAATTTTCTTCTTGCTTGTATTAAGATTTATGCAGATAAGTGAGGAGGATTGATCGTCCTAACAGGCTATAACATAATATTTACATTAAGACGAAAGGAATTAGAAACCTTAAATTTATGCTCCTGCCTAAATCCAGCAGCTATTCCTTTCCGTACTTGAATTTTCAATGTATTTGTATACATCTAAATACCAAGATAATTTGTAGAGCTAGAAATAAGTTCATTGTGTTTTATTAAAACAGAAACAAAAATCTATATTATAATTTAAAAACACATTAGAATACAAAATTGGGACAAGCAAAATTATAATATTTCAATATATAAATAAAAATATGGATTTATTTAAAACTGTCACACTGCTGCTTACTAGCGTATCCTTCCAGTAGTTTAAAAAACACAATCTCTTGAGAAGACAATGCTCAGGTGTTCTCTTATGACACATCTGGCACTACCTCCACAATTTTACCCCCAGAGAAACCAGCCTGCCGCATATTTATCGGAGATACTGAAAAATTCTGTGAAATGAATGATATGGAGAACATGCTAGTGCCACTGCTGGAGCTCTGCTTATCAAATATCCCAGGGATGACCTAATAATGACTTTATTAGTCTCCTGTTAGTTGGCCGTGAGTATTCTTTCTCCAACAAATAACATTCCGGCAGCCAGATGTGCCAGATGCTGGAATCTGAAAGTGAAAATGAATTCTTAGGCTACAATACTTTCTGATTAATTTGGCTGAAGAACTCTCTGACCCTTTGATGGCGATAATAGAGCATTAAAAGTAAATAAATTAAAAAGCTGTCAGCTGAGGGCTAACATAAAAGACCCCATTCAGAACACAGAGAATTCCACACCCTTGATTCCAAAGAACATTCACTGTTCAAAAATGGAGTGCATTAAAAGTGACACTAGGCGTAACTTCTTGTTCTGCACAGTTATCATAACATTAAATGTTGGAATGCATAAAATACCTTTTTCCGGTGCTTCAACTTACATGAAGCGATAGCAACATAAATATTGCACAGTCCTAAACACAAAACCGAATAGTTAACTTGGAGCCTCAGTTAAGGTCTAGTTGTTACAGACTGTCGTTAATTTTAAATATATACTGTAACCATGGAAAATACAATTGGTTCTCATGGGTATTGAAAGTGCTCTGAATTTGTTGAGGTGGTGATGGAAAAACAAACATAGACACACAGACGCAGACAACCCTAGCTATTCATGTTATTGTGCTCATAACAGTAGAAGAATTAGATAGCTAGACTTTACTATGACAGAAACTGTTTGTGTTTAACCCTCCCTTCTCACTTGTCATGTTTGATCAGCTACTATGCATTATCCTTCTCTACCTTTTTCCACTACACCTATATTGGCATGCCCAACAATTTCTGCTCATTGTGCAGCAAGGTGAGAACTACACTCCAGACCTGGCTTATTAAACCTGTCCTCCAAAGATAACTGGCTTTTTTTTTAACATAATTTCTTGTCTGGCACCTACTGAAAAAAATTAATTATTGCAAAATCTATGTTGGAAAAGGGATTAGAAGAAAGTGCGCAGTTTGTATTAATGCTGAGGGATCTGTCGTCCTGCAGAACAGTATATGTAAACTACAAGCAATGTGTAGCAAAACCATGTCTACTGATGAAAGAAAATCTATCCAACCCAATCTAATTCCATATAGATAAATTAATAAAGATTTAAGACTGTAAATGTGCAAAGATGATCAAGACATATCTCAAAAGAATTACTGTTGTATTTATAGTTTTTCATAAGAATATTTGAAAGCAACTTCTTCTTTTTCTTTACCTGTCATTTTGTACTGCTTGTTGTTTTGTTTATATATACAAAATCATCTGTTTATGAATTTAAAACGATCTTTGGTTGTATAAATTGTGATAAAATCAGGCGACATACAGCTGAAAATAAGAGCAATCGATAACAATAACACAAAAACAAACATTTATATATAAGTGCAGGCTATAGATACAGGGCAGTAATATCCTAGAAATACATTGAAAGACAGAGTTCACTGTACCTTATTGCAAAGGGGTTATTTAACCATCTGTTAGTTATAACCATTTAATGAAAAAAAAGTTATATAAAGAAAACACCATCAATTAATCAAACAAATTATATGTTATCATGGCCTCATTGACTGGGAAAAAAAGTGCTCTATTACAAATATGCATCATAATACTTCTGCCTTTCCTGCAGCAATAAAAACAAATAATATTATTTTTCTTAAAATAGAAAACTCAACATTTTGATAATTGTCCATGTTAATAATACTCATTGATAAATGATAGTGTTGAATTGAAATAGTTAGTTAAATTATAGTGTTTTGATGGTGCACCAAGCATGTTCAGCTGATACAAGTTTGATTCAGTTTGATTGAAGGCTGGTGAAAACAAAACCTTGGATTTTTTTTTTTTGTTTTCACATGAAAAGTTCTCAATATGATAAACATTTTCCTCAAAGAGATAGAATGCTGCTTTTCTCATAAAAACAATATTCACTGAGATCTACACACCATTTTCTTTTGTTACAGAAATCTGCTGCTCTACCAACTACCTACGTATGATTCAACTACTTATTGCACCTTAAGTGTTTGTTTGCTAACACAACCTAGGTGTGAATGATGTATGTTTATAATGGGTTGTTTGTCAAAAAAATGGTCTATAAAGGCATGTCTATAATCTCTCTGTAAAACTCCAGTAATGAATAACTTTGCCACCTAAGTCCAACAACTCCAAGAAGATTATCTGCTTATCTTGTTGCTACCTTTGTGCTGAAAAGAAAAATAGCAGGATGCCACCTGGCTGTAAACAAAAATGTGGCTGCTAAGCCCCTGGGTTATCCAGAGACACTTTATGTCCAGGCATGCATATAATGGATGTCTGTGTGCAAATGCACTAAGTTAAAAGCACATAGTTTTAAAGGTCACATGTTGCTTTAGGACAAGGAAGGAAAAGGTACTGTTACAGAGAAGCCAAAGTAATGCACTGCAGCTTATAAGAGAGAAATCACTGCATTAGCCAATCAGAAAAAAAAAAAAATCATTAAAATAAGTATATATAATGTTCCTTTGGGAAAACATTCAAATTTGGGTTTAAATAGATACCAGGCTGGTTTATACGGAAAGAAGGAACATACGACAGGCAGCCCTGTAGTAGCTCTGATAGTATTCAAGCATGGAGCTGTGAACCCTGGGCTAATGTTAGCTGTTGGTTTTGGGCCAAGGTGTTGGAGCAATCTTATCCATGAGTTAAACCAGTCCTCTTAAAAGCCATCACAAAAACTCGCTGGCACTGTAAGAGCAATGCCAAATAAATAAGTAGGTGCTTCTCGAGAATGGATGGTGTAATTAATGAGGTCTTTGTGTAAGCAGAGACTTGATGTCCTTTTTTACTCAAATGGCAAAAACCACTAAATCCTCTTAGCAGACATTGCACATTTTTTCCCTCGCCAGATATTGTTTCTGTCTGCATCTTAAATACTAGGTTTACTTCGTATATTTGCACCAAAGGCTCCACAGAAACAACAAAGAGGAAAAGGGATGAGACAGATGTCACTTTATTAAAAACGCAGTTCATTAACAAGAAATTTAATAAAAAATATGTACCCCTGTAGAGGTACGACAGCTGCTTTGAATTCCTGAATTAGTTGCTTGAAAATATGGTGACAACTTTAATCTGTCCACAATCTGTCCATCTCTGTAAAATTATCCAACAAGACAATATTTTAGTCTGTGTCAAAACTCTTCCATGCATGGGCACATGCACACATAATAAAGCTGAATGTGCCTTGAAAAGGTTTAATATATGGAGTATTATCCCCTTAGCTTTACACATCCGGGGGACAAACTACTGATAGTTCCGTATGCAATTTAGCTTATGCTTATGTTCAGATTGGATGAGGAATGTATGTCGATATCAATAACTAAGGTCAGGACTCTGATTCTGACTTTCTGACAGAGATATGTTATGATCTAAACCATTCCGTTGTAGCTTTTATTTTTAGGCTTGTAGTCCTGCTGGAAGTTGAACCTCTGGCCCAGTTTTAAATTATTTTTTGACATCTAATAGCCTCTTGCCAAGATTGTTCTTTATTCCATGTTTATTCCATTAAATCAGGCATTTTTCTCTGTACCTCCTCTACAAATCAGCACCATAACACCTTGCTTCATGGTGGTTATAGTGTGTTAAATGTAGTCTCTTTTGAATAAGTCATTCTCCTTCACATGTTTGCTGACCTTGTGCCTAGACGTTGTTCTATCAGTAGATTTGCAAATGTGTCATGCTCTTTCTGTTTTCAACACATTTCAAAATGTTTGATAATATAATGTTTAATTCTAAAAGTAAAAGAAGCCAAATCAGATTTTTGGATATCACTGGAACAGGGCCTCATTTCCAAATTGCTCTTGTTCATCCATACTTCTAATACCATGTGGTTTAGGGAGCAGAAATCTCTGTAGACACACATTTACAAGTTGTTCCTAGGAGGTAGATTGCATGCAAAATATTACAACAAGAATGCTCAGCTCCAAACTCAGGTAGAATCTGAAATAGCAGCATGTTAATATTTCTGAATCCACTAATAACAGATGGTTCCAAGCCATTATGGGATACTGGCCCTAGGGAAGCTGAGCACTGACAGAGAAGAGGCTTTGGCCAGAGGATGTGGTTTTGTGGTTGTTATTGTAACCAGCTTCCCAATGCTCCTCGGTTTAGAAGAGATTGGAATGAATGGATCTGAGATTAATGGTTTTCCCATGTGATTAGAGGGAAACCTCACATCTCCCCCCTGCTGAAAAATGTTTTTAAAGCTGTGCCTGTATCAAAAGCAAGGACACTTCAAGGCAACACAAACTTCAGTTTGCTTTTAGATAGAGTACATGTGATGAGAATTAATGAGCAAGAATAGATTCAAGGTATGTTCATTTCATGATTTGAACACTAACAAACTGCTTTGTGAACTGACAAACAGGGACAATCCAAAAGGTAATCATTTATTTGTCAGTTTGCCTGTTTGCAGCTCCCACCCAAGGGGCTTATTGTCGTGCACAGCATCTGTATTCTGTTGCTGATCTGTTGAGTTAATTAATGCTGAGAGGCCTTGGTAGGCAGCTTTGATTACCTGGCAACTTCAGTTCACTGGAGCTGGTTCTTCTTCAGAATGAAGCAGCAGAAGGAAGATCACCATGAAACCAAAGGGTTTGAGATGCAGAAGCATTTTACAGAGTGCAACGAGGCCAGGTGAGAAAGATACGCTACCTTCTTACTGAGCTCATCATTTCAGTCATGAAACACCGAACAGGAAGCTACATTTGGTCCTTCAGGCAAACTGTGCAGAAAGGTCATAGTCTAGTCAACAAGCTCAATTAGGAAGGTCACACAGATGTCAGGCTGTCTGCTTCTGGTCCTAAGTCTTATTGATTTCAGATGTCAGGAAAACCTATCTGAGTCATTTCAGGGTGTAGATTGTGTTTTTATCTCATGATGATTTGTCCTTTCTTATCTAACACTGAGCTTTTAATGACGTTATCCCATTAAATCCTTACGCAGTTCTTGTTTTTTCCTCAATATAAAACAGGTTAATGGGTTCTTCTGTCTTTTACAGTGTCTTAGATGAAATTATGAGGCTGCAGATTTTTTTAAAGGAAATAATAGCAAGGCTACTACGAATCAATGTCCAGTGCTATGAATGAAAAAAAAAACAAGTCACAGCAGTCCCCTTATTGCCATACAAATATGCAACATAAACACGGGTAATGTTTTACACAGATCTATCTATCAACCTATAGATCAATAGTTTTATTAATAGCTCAGACATAAAATTTCAATAAGCTCCTTATGGTTTAACTCTTAGTAGGAAAAAGCATAATATGCTTATCATAATAACATATTTAAAATAAAAATGTGAAAAAGTATATTATTAGACATAGGCAATGCAAAAATATTTGCAGATGAACCTCGCTTCAGTCTCTCCTGTGGTGTCCACCCTCCATTAGTGTAGTATCATATTAAGTAGTAAAAAAAAGATAACCTAGGTGATATTTTAACAAAGTCATGAGTTGGAATCGAAAACAGCTTGGTTATAGAAACACTGAAAAAACCTTGCAATCAAGGATGTCAAAGTTAACATGCTAATACACTCTAATGCAAATTCTTTTCAACAGCAATAACGATGAAAGGCTGGAGAGAACGTGCAATATCAAATGTAAATGGTGGATCATATCATTTGTGGCACTGTGCAGTAAGAATCATGGTAACATCCTCTCCAGGAGATTTCCGTAAGTTGCAGAAATATCTCAGGCTTTTTTTAAAATCTTTTTTTTTTCTTTTTTTACAGTGTTCTGTCTGCCGATGAGGCAATAAGAATAATTGTCTTGATGCCAAACAGAGGTCAACAGATTTTGCTTTCACAAGTGGAGCAGTAGGGCTATCGCCATAGTGTTCCGCTTGTTTTATGCATATAAATTGCTTCATTATAATTATACAGGGAGTTTTAAAGATTATATGGACACCGTGATGTAAGTAGAACAGGAAAGGTAAAAGAGAAAAATCAGCTGGTTTTTCTTAGACAGAAAACTTTCAACCAATCTAACTGTATGATCTGATTGCATTTTCTTGGTAAAGTGCCTCAAGAGTACATGTATTATGAGTTGGCACTATATAAAAAAAAACTTAATTGAATGTAGTTCTGAAAACAACAAAAGAACATTTCTTTCAGAGAAATGTGTGTTTTAAATGTTATCCATTCCATATTTTGTTTTTGCAAGCTATTCACAGGGGAATACTGTTAGTACTTAAAATATGACATTATTAAAGAAAACTCAGATGTAAAATTGTTCCATTATTTTGAAGTGAGACAAAGTAAAAGCAGGTTTTCATGCTCATCTGTTGTTTAGAGGTCATGGCTGGGAGTGCTAAAAAAGCAAGCAGTATGTTTGATATATAACATGCAACAACATCATGTCAACATGGTTAGTCATGGCCATGGTGCTAATTAGCTCATCCTGCAATTTTTGAGAAGAGACAGCATGCTAAAAGAGATGCTTTCAGCTTTCTTACGCAAGACGCAATTATTCACTTGTGTTTGTGGATTGGTGGGATTTTGGAGAGATCTAGTTGACCTTCTTGGGAGCTTCCTCTGAGAATGGACAAATGGACAAATCTTGTTGAAGCTTCAGTTGCTGCTTTTAGTCAAATGAACAACAAAAAACAAGACAAGTTAATTTTGGACATGGCTGTCCAACAGCTTCAGGGAGCGATGCTATTACAATCCCAAGTGTCTTTATTGTCGAATTGAACTTTTCAACTTTTCTGGAGGTTTCAGTCGCAGGTTCACATGTTTTTTCTGTGACCATTTGCTATTTTTCTGCCTGTCCACACACATTTTTACAATCATATTTTCAGTTTAACATGTGATTGTGGTGTTTGCTGAATGCCATTTTTTTCCACTCAGCAGCACAGATCCATCTGTCAAAAAAAAAGGAAAACCTCCATAAAGCTCCTCAGGCTGATACAAATAAACTCCCCGGTCCTGCAGCTTGTCAGAACTAATTTCCACTCAGTAAACAAACATCCACTGATAGTGCTTTAAGGCATATTATCCATGCCTACTATAGTATCAAATCACCATATTAATACAAATTGCTCAACATCTTATTTTTTTCATTGTCACTAATTTAGCTCATGCATCAAATTGAATCAATCACAAAAAATTACAATTACCAATACAGTGAATTACTTACTATTATTTATGTATGTGCTTGCTAAACCCCAATAATACCTGCCTGTTACGTGTTAAGGCTTTTGTTTTCCTGAGCAGTTTATCTAATAAGGACAGTTCTTCTGTCTGTTTTAAAAAGTAATCATCTTCATTATGTACGTTACAGATATTTGGGAATGAACTCAATGCATTGTCCTTGATCTAAAAACAATGTATATTATCTTGATATAGCTGGAGCCAGTGATGTCTATTCATGTGTATGATGTGATGATGTGCCAAGGTGGGAGACTGGAGATTTATAAATCTTTAACTGCTATTCTGGGCCGACTTTCGGAAGAAGTGAGCCCCGTGGTAAGACCTGCCATTTGTAACGTGAGCCATTTCTCTGGTCTGAGTACAATAACAATTTCTTTCCTTTCTCATAGTAATTTCATACATAAACATTATAAAATTTTATTTAACGTATTTGTTCTGTGTGATCTTTTTTACCAGGAAAGAATCGGGTAGAGAAAGCTTATAAATGTAAACACAAAGCTTTCCTTTACATAACTTTATATTATTTTACCGTACTGGACATCATTCTTTAACTGATGGGATTTTACATGGGTTAACTATTTAGGTATACACATTTAGTTGATTCATTTAGTCACTTCTTGCTTATTTGGTTGAAATTATTATACTTTTCATTTTAGTTGCCAGATCCTGGGATTCTGCCATGTGGGTGTGGCCTGGCCAGTAATTGAAAGGAGTTTCAGCTGCAAACAATCTCCTCAATGGCCTAATTAGACTCTTCCACTTGATTTAGAAGAGATGTAGGAAGGGCTTAGATTTCTCTATTATTCTTGGGGTTTTTGGTAATTAAATTTCGCTAGTTTAATTAATTATGTTTTTTCCCTCATAGGTTGCTGATTTGGTATAATACTGATTAGTTTGGTATTTAATTGTGGTTGTGTTTAGGTAGATGTATGTAATGTTTCCTCTTGTGTCTAAATCACCTGATCGCCCAGTATATATGCTTTCCTAGAATGTCAGGTTGTTAGGTCAGTTAATGCTTCAATTTCCTGTAAGTTTAGTTTTATGAACCTCTTTTTTGGGGTGCAGATTTATCTTAAGAGGGCATTAATAAATAAAACTAAAACATTAAGAGAATACTTTAACACTAATTTGATCCCTCAACCAATCGCTGGTTGAAGCTAATGAAAGCTCCATTTGCAATGAAGGTTTCTTATTTGGTATCGATACCCCTACAGAGTCCTCGGGATAAAATTTCTCGTAGAAGTGTGAGTTCCCATGAACTAGGCCATTTGTTACACAGTCATAGTTCAGGTTCACTGCTTGTTTGGGTGTACCTCTGGCAGTTTTTCTCTTCACTGAATCCAATCAACCACCAGGTGGCAAACAAACGATGAAGGACTCCTAGGAGATGTGGATATCAAACAAAACATGACCCATAACTACTGAAAATTCTTAAATCAGTGCACAGCTACAAGGATTTACAGCTACTGATGTATAAAGCCTGAAGTCTTCCAGTGTAAATAAGTATTAGCTATTTATTAGAGGCAGGTATTAATTTTTATGTAAAAAAAAAGTAGTATTTTATTTTATTTCACTTGTAATAATATAGGCAGAATACTCTGAAAGCACAGAAATGGCCTTGTGGAAAGAGTTATAGCCATGCAAGACCAGATATATTACAAGATAAGAGCAGATTTGTCAAAGCTTAACTTTTGTTCTCCATAGAAATAAAGTAATCTGGTTATATATTCATCTTTGTGTTTGATAAGAGTTCCCCTGCATAGAAATACTCCAGCAGACTGCAGACATAAATGCAAACAGACATTCTGTTCTGTCAGTCATTTAATCATATGCAGCTGTTTTCATACACATTGTTGAACCCAACTAGTACCAGGCATTAGGAACTCTTCTTTTAATCTAAGAAAAGCGTGGTTATGTTATTCCAGTTCACAACTTATCCCTGAGCCACATCAGGCACTTTGCCTCAGTGCTTCCGCTATTAAACACCACACCTCAGTGAGATTGAATTTGTTCAGCTTATTCTGCATTTTACTGCTACAATCTGATCCCATATTATGTTGATTTAATTTGTCACGGTTATGATCAGCCAGCGCTGGGGTGTTGCAGACTATTTGGCCATGGTGAGGGGGCATCTCTCAAATGTGTGTGAGCTCACGGAGTCTTCTTCATATTACATGAGGTTTTTTTTTTTTTTTTACTTTAGTAAATTGGCTTTGACCCAGGTTTTCTGTGCTAACGGGATTCCTCTTTAGGGACATGATAAGAAGACCTCTGAAATACAGACAATGAGTTGCAGCAGCCTGACCAATGATGTGCAGGCGCTAACCAAACAAATGAAGGTGACCTGGCTATGTCTTGTGAGGAGGAGGGGGTAAATGATGCTAATTTAACAGAGCATAATACCAGCCTTGAAACATGAGGAATATGGACTTCATTAGCTCAAATGTTCCAAAAAATGAATGATGTCTATCTCTTTGCAGTTCTTCTGTTAAACTGATGTTGCCTACAAACAGCACCCTCTTAAGAAACTGCAATATTGATCACAAACATTGGAAATTGACACATTTGTTGGTGTAAATTGCTTTAATTGGTAAAAACTCAATTTCCTTTAAAAATAAATATCACATGAGGTATTTATCTAATCAAGTTTTCAGCTCTACTTAAACTTCTTTTAGAGCCTTTTTCAGAAGGGTAAAAGTTGAATTTAAAAATAAAGTCAATCATAGCAAATATACAATATTTAGAAAAAAAAATGATGGATTGTGTCCCAAATAGTAAAGTAGGAAGTTACTAAAAATGTTAATAAAACCGGTTGTGTACAAATATGTCATGGTGGCGGTTGTTTGGTGGGTGGTGAGGCAGAGGCAGGATCAGGTTGTAGTGGAAAACAAGAAGTTTATTTAACACAGAGT
>JAUZNJ010029222.1:0-15559 GCA_034780135.1 Jordanella pulchra | reverse complement strand
ATAAAGACCTAATTCATTGGTGTTGATATGATAAACAGCTGTAACAAACATATAGCAGAAGCTCTCAGCTGTTGAGGTGGAATCAGAGGGAAAGCTACGGTCCGTCTAACAGCTACAGCCTTTATTATACCTGCAGAAATGCATAAACGCTTCTCCTGGAGAGACTGTTTAGTTTGCCATTTGATGGCTCGATGATTGCATCAGAGGGTTTTTCTATTGCTGGAAGCGAGGCACATCTGTGGAAAAAAAAGCAACCTTCATTAGGTATATATTTCAAGCATACACAGAAATGTCACCGAGTCGTCTGTGCTGCGAGGGGAAAAATAAATGATGTGATCAGATGAAAGGTTCCGTGCGTGTTGCACGCCTGTCGCATTTTCTGCTTTACCCATATTTTAAAGTACCTTCCACCTCTACGGTTTTATCTTTAATACGGTTAGAGTTTGCATTTCTATCCCTTGTTTTTTCCTCTTATCTAAGCTTATATGTTTCTTTTGTTGTGTAAAAACGATTAAATGAAACATTAGTCTGAAGAGGCTGATAGCATCAGCGGTTTACAGTTTACAGTGGGTCTGCATAATGAAATTTCTCTTCCCAGAGAATCGATGAGCTCTATTCCCCTGGTGGACTGGGTAATTACAAAAGTCTCTTTGGATTATGAAACTATTCAGCATATGGTAAGAGGAGGAGATTCCTTTGATGCGCACTTGTAAGGACTGAAGTAATGAAAAAAAACGAGGAAAACAAGAATTGCCTGCTTTTGTTTGATTCTCTTGAGAGCAACCAGAGCTTTTAATGCAGGATTTTCTGTTCCACCCATAGAAACTCCTCCAGCTCATCTGAATTGACTCAGATAACATTTCCCTGGAAATGTCAAACCATCTTGGCTGGCGAGGCCAGTGGTGCCGTGGCTCTTTGACTTGCAGAGAAGACGTTTGTTTAGCTGGAAGATGCCTTTAGTCGGAAAAGAAAGAAGATTTCAGCCAGATGGAGGCGATTCTGGAATATCGCTGCAAAATCCTGCAGGCATCACTTGTCTTCTGTTCTTTTACCAACACATTTCTCACTCTCCCTGTTTGGAAATGTGTTGCAGGCAGGAAATCGCTATGATTCAGTGAAACTCAGTTTAACTGGTGCCAACAATCAAAAAAAAAAAACAAAAAAACCCATCAGGATCTGTTTAAAGTAAGAACTTTTGAAGTGATTAGTTGGTTCAAAAGGGGCGGCGACTGAAACTGGCTTCTCCTGGTTCAAAAGAACAACAAAAAACATTTTTTGGGACTTAATAAGGTTATTTCTGCTCAAATCAAATAAAATCCAGATTTATTTATGAAGTGTTTTTCATGCCATGGGCAACACAAAGTGCTTTACATTGTCATACAAATGAATGCATATCAAGATAAAAGCAAGCCAAAGTACACAAAACATCAAAAATATCTACAAACACAAAACCCCTATACCTTTCTATACATGACAACCAAGCTCTAATTAAAAATGAATAACCAGCAGGCCTAATGCTGCGGTGAGGAATTCACATCCGGAGTTCATCAACAGTCACAGAGAGCTTTACTGTCGGACCCCCTGAAGAAAGCACTTGGCGAGAGCACTAGTCCATACTTTCGTTCTTGTATAGCAGCCGTTAACAACACTAGGTATACCTCAAGTTTATATTCAAGTATACTCCAGCATACAAAGGAAGATATTCCAAGTTTACCTATTTTTTTAATGCAAGTATATTAGAAGTTTACAAAACAATCGACTTTTTTCAAACTCGAAAATTCAAACGTTACACTGAACAGAACAAAACTTTAATCTCATCAACTTTTTAAAACTCATACTAAACGTTCTGAACTGTTTAGATGAATCGATTAAAAAAGTGTCGGAAAGTGGTGCAACGTCATTGGCTGATTGTTTGCAGTGGGTGTGTCCAGATAACACCACCAATGAGGCTGCTGTTTAGATCAACTGGTCCTTATTAATGTTGCTGCATAATTCATTGTGTATTGAACAGACTCAGATCCTAAAGTAGTGGCCTTTGATTACAGGTAAATAATGATACCAGGAACACTGCCATAAGTATACTGCAAAAGGAACCTTATGATGCCCAATAAGTATATTTTCTCGTAAGACTTTGGTGTACTTGCATTGATTAACTTGGGATACATACTTCTGTACATTTGAAAATACGTATAAACTTGAAGTATATCTAGTTTTGGTAATAGTGTCACAATATTGTTGGCTCTCATTTGGTGTTTGAACCCGACATTCTTCTTCCTCTGAAAGACCCGGTTCTACCTGGACCAGATCCTTCAGAGTGCAATGAAGCAGGCCACAAGAGTTCGGCTATAGATTCAGACAGGTGCAGCCTTCTCCGACTTTCACCGCTCCTCACTGGCGTAATCACGGGATACCCAAGGCCATGGAGGATGAACCTGGACCCGTCCGTCCAAACGGACGAAACAAAGGCTGCGTTTGTTGGCCTCGTATGAAGGAGTCTTTGAATCCAAACAGACCACGGTGCCAAACTATCAGCCAACAAAAAGGACACAGACGCTGGATCCCAACACACTGAAAGGTTCCAGTGGGCAGCGAACCAGGCGAGGGATAACATGAACCCTTAGAAATATGAATATGAGCTGAAAAAAATGATTTTACAACCTGACATCATTTATATTTTCATCTGCTTCTAACTCCCACATTGAAAGGTTTTTGAAGTTGTACTTATCAGCGACGCATTTCCTAAACAGGAAGTGCTTTCAATCTGAAGAACCATTCTTTTAAAATAGGACAACCTTACTCAGGGTTAGAGCAAATAATAAACCATGAACATCATTTATTTTCTCAACTAATAATTTAACATAAAAAATTCTCAAGGTTAGATATATTTAGGTATATTCAACAGACACAAACAAAATGTTAAATTCTCTCCTTATAAGTTCTCTTTTTTTGCTGCTTCTTCTTCCAGCATTTGATCCCATAAAACTCTATTCTTTTTCTCCAAGTTTCCCTGCATTTCTTTTTTCACTATCACATTAATTTTCTCTTGTTTATTTCCTCTTGTTCCTCCTCTTGTTGGATGGATTGCAACCAACATCATGCCAGCTGCTGTCCAGCAGTGACCAGGTCCTGATGACTTTTCTATCCCAGTGTTTGCTACAGTACAAAGGTCTGGATTTATACTATATGAAGATGGAAAAAAAAGTTATTTAGTGCAGAAAGACTTTACAGTAAAATATGAGCCTTCAACCCTCTAAAAGAATCGACCTTAAAAACTTGAAGACAACTAAAAGAACATGCTTCTGAAATCTTCAAACTAAAACATGTCTGAGTCTGTAATTAAGCTGATCCACATCCATATAGTAGCTTATTTTTCCAAGTGATTAAAACAGCAGAACTTGTAGAAAATCCTTCAAAAACAATCTGGATCAGCGACTGTAAAACTGTGAGCTGAGATCCAAATTGACTCACAGGATTATGGCTGGTGGGTCCCTTTATGACAGAGATATGAAATTTCTTTAATAAGTCGGCTTCCCAGAGCAGAGAAAACTAATATCACACTTGGGTCCCCCACTAAAACCATTCAAGAGTGCCTCATCCAGACGCTTACATTATGTGCAACGCTGGAAGATTTGTACGTGAGAGGATGTTGTAAATCATGTATTCATTTAGGGGAGGATTGTGTCACTGTGAAACTGCAGGACTTAAGTGGCACTAAGGGCTTTGGGGAGCGAGTGAGCTGCAGTTTCTCTTTCAATAATCCAATGTAGTCCATCCATCCTGACTAAACAGGAACACATCCAGAGGGACTCCCATGGGATTGATTGTATTTGTTACACTCAGCACCACTGCCTGTTAAAAAAAGAAAGTGCCCCCTTGGCTACAGGAGGAAGGATTTTTTACTTATATTATATTCAATGATAATGGATAACGTGATATGGAAAAATATATCATGCTGGAATTATTTAAATAAAAATACAAATTAAACTAAAAGAAAAGGTAGTTTTTTGTAGATTAAGGCTTACTGTTATATCATGTATTTTTTATGCTATTTGATCCATTTCTTTTGTTTTGCTGCTGGAGGCTTAATCTGCTGGAGAACATGAGGACCACTTTTCATCATTCTGTCTCTTTTCTCCAGTTCTGCATTTTTTTTAGTTTAGCCTCTAACTTTCTAAATTCTCTGCTTTTTCTTGTCCCAGGATGTGTTTTTATTAACCCTCTTTGTTGTATATTTTTAAACATCGTACTAGAAGAGCTTGTAAAAAAACGTTTTTACACTGATTTAAAGTGGTTATAACTGATGAAAAACATGTAAAAATGCACAAAGCAGAAGATGGAAACACGTTTTTTTTGACATAGTCAATATTTTCCATATATTAGCTATTTCTGCCGCTGTTGGCGTCCTGAACGTAGCATTAGAATCACTTCTCTCATGATCGAGGTTTGGATCAATGTTATCACTTAATTACTTCACTCCATATTTAGATATACATATAAAGTAAGGCAATTAAATACAAGTTAAAATTGATGTTTTCTTTTAAAACGACACTTGATGATTTATTATTTTTGTTTATTTAATGGGATATTTAATGATGCAATTGTGCATTTTTTAATTTACATGACACAAGTAATATTTAAATCATGTTTTAGGTAAATAAGTGGTTTGTTTACTTATTTCATTTTACATTTATTAATTTTAATGGGACATTCGTGATATATTTGATCCCTTTATATACCCCAGGGACCATATTACAGTTGTTAAAATGATTTGGTGTCTCATAACTCGCCAAAGGGTCCCGACCTCCTTTGTAAATATCACTTAAATGTTTTTAAGATATATTAATTGATCAGAATCAATGGAAATCAAACGTCACTCAAAATTGTATTATTATGATAAAATAATACATAGAAATAATCCTGCTGCAGAATTTATCTGTCCCCTTACACTATTCTTCTTTTTGGGTCAGAAAAACATTTAGACCTTAAAAACGAGTTTGTTAAAAGAAAAGTAAAAAAAAGTTTGTGTGTTAACACAGATCATGTCTTATCATCTTAGATTCATGTCATCTAAGCTGCTTCTAACAATCAAGCCAATCACATACACATACAATACTGATGTTTTCTAAAGACATTTCCAGTTCCCACGGTCATTGAATGCAACAGTTGGGAATAGGTTGTCCAAGCTGCTATGGTGCTTTCATGTGGTCTTGTAATTATAGTAAATACCAAAGCCGACATGAAATATGCACATGAACACCCACTCATGTCATAATTTGAAAAACTGGGAAGATTTTATGAAACCCAAATGGTGAGATGGGGTCAACTTTGACCTTTCAACATGGCGGAGAGCAGAGAAACGATTCTGTACGATGAAAACTGTTAAACATTCTCCCCTGTTGTGTTTGTAGCCACACAATGCTGTGACATTTATTTAAAACGTCATGTTTTAAATGACCGTTATTGTTTTATTTTATCAGATGCTCGCTAGCAGTCAGTCGTTTAAATGAGGAAGTCTTTAACTGCCCAAATAGCAGGTCGGGATAAACTTTGCAGCCAACATGTTTCTCTTCTCTGCCACAATGAAAGCACTTGAACACAATGTGCTGGTAATTTCCACTATAAAGAATTGTCTTTATGAGACCACATAAGTCACAAAAGTAGTTTTTATTTTTAACAAACTTAATTTTCAGGTTTATATATTATTTATATATATATTTTGTTTTTGAACAAACTTCTTTTCAGGTATATTTTTATTAAACCTTTTATCAGGTTTACATAAAAAAAAACTATTTAGCTCCACCAACCATGAGGATTTAAAATAAAAATAACAAACAACCCCTGGAAAATGAAATATTCTGAGTTTTTTAGTCTCTTATAACCGCTTTTCCTAAGTCCAGACACTCTTTGGGAGAGATCATACATATTGTTACCTGAGGATGTTTTAAAGACATAAATCAAGCCATCGGTTGTGTTTTTTGACTCTCTTGCTGCGAGCTAGTAGCGTTAGCCAGAGTGTCACCAAGCAGCTAAATCTAACTAACAGGTGCACTGATTTCCCCAGGCCGGCATAACGGACTAAAAACTAATTCACCAAACAATCATTAAGACAAACAGCAGTCTGCCAAATAAACAATTAAACTAGCAGAAACTGCTGCAACCTCAGCACATTCCCTCTGTTTAATCTGTCCCATGGTGAGGGATCACTGTTGGATCCATCAGTGCTGCTCTCACTGTCCTCAGGGGGGTCACTGCTATAATCAGTTATGGGAAATTTGATGTGTGATGGATCCCTAAGCATGTGTACCGAGCCGAGGCGACATTATCCGGTCCTTGGTGTGCCAATAAAGCGGAGCTTTTCCTAATTAGCACCAAGATGGATCACGCCTGCTTTGTGTGCATCCCTGTGCTCTGCAACGCATCCTCCCCCGTCAAGTGTTGGATATTTTGGAAAGGGACGGTGACACTAATTCACCGTCACTCTGACATTAAGAACTTCTTGGTTCTTTGCAACAAATGTCCTCACTTGTCAAACATGCCTACCCAAAGATCAGACATTTCAGTCCAGATGAGCGCAGTGCCAGAGACGGCTGAAATAAAGCCCACAATGGTCACAGAAACAACTTGGATCGACAAAAGTGACAATAAATAAAACTTCTATAGAAACAAATAAATGAAAGTCGAACTTCGCTTTTCAACAAATGATTGTGAAACTACAACTCATGAAGCAAACCTGGCCTTAACTTGTTGAGGCAGTCAAACGATTCCTGTAGGTGTTGATGAGTCTTTTGCTGCACTTTCTCAGGTTTGAAGGCTACCTTTTCCAGACGGCATGTCGAGTCCACTTCAGTTTTAGTGCAATGTTTTCCTCTCAGCAATTCTTGGCTGTCTCTCGCTGTGTGTTTTGGCTTATCATCATGTTGAAGACCCATAACCTGCCACTTAGATTAAGCTTTCTGACACTGGCCAGAACATTTATCTCTAGAATCCCTCGACATCGTACCCGCAGAGATTCAGACATCCTGTGTCGGATGAAGCAAATCAGATCATGATAGAGCGTCCTCCATGTTCCGTAGTAGGGACAGTCTTCTGTTCCTGAAATTCTTCATTTTTCTGTCTTTGAACTTAGACCTGATGTGCCTTAGCAAAATTTGGAAAATTCCAGTCTGGCTTTTTAAGGATTTGTCTTCAACAATGGTTTCTTCCTTGGTTGTCAAACAATGACAGGTGGTCTGACGTCCCTGGAGATTGAAGTTCACCTTTAACCTCTTGTGTTACCCTTCCTTTCATCCGTCTCTTTGATTTGTCACCAATGTTCCTTCCGCCGCCGCGTCCAAGGAGGTTGGATCCTTTGGATCTTAGATTTCTCAATAATACATTCAACTGCAGTTACAGGAGCATCAAGCTACATGATTGTCTATAATTTTCTTTCTAATCTCTTGAGACAACTCTTTCCTCGGTTTTGTGGTCCATGTTGACTGTGGTACACACCATGTCACCAGTCAGGGTAGTGACTACCTGTAGCTCTCTATAAAGGCCATCTGCCTGATGATAAATCTGTAGTCTCCTGTGATGCTGATTAGTGGACATGCGTTAACACGTCCCTTTGGTCACATTATTTTCAGCATTTTCTAATGGTATCAACATTTTTGGCCAAGCCAGATTCAGGAGTTTATTACTTTGAACAAAATGGTTAAAATTTGACAGGGAAATTGAAAAAAAAAAATGCAGGCAATGATTGTCTCAAATCTGTGTTACTTGGATTTCTAAGGGTCTTACTTCAACCATCCAAGTTCCTTTTAGGATGATCTATAGATTATCTGTATTCAGATTCACATGTGAACTCTTTGTACCAAAGAACAGACTAAAGATTTATGAACCACCACCCTGCAGATTACTTCTAGCCAGTGCTGGTTCTGCATGAATGGATTGTCTCCTGCATTAGCCAATTAGATGCAGGAAGTCGTCAAACTCCAGTTGAACGAATGTAGTTCTGCACCAAACAAATAAATTAGTGCTCCTGTTATCAGCTGCGAGCAGGACTCAACATACTGACCGCACATGCATAAAAAACAAGAAAAAACCTGTCAAAGGCAACGACATGGAAACCATCGATTTTTTATATCTGCTGTCAGTGCAGCCCCTTTTTTAAAACCACCCTGAGCCACCGCCAATAAGATCCAAGTCACGATTTTACATACGACAGTGAAAACATTCATCGCATTAATCAACCAGAGCTGAAACATATTATAAGCATGTCTAAGATTGTTTTAGCTTCGCATAAGGAGGTTTTTTTATCCTTTCAAACAAATGCAGGAACCAGGGTCCAATCTGACAGATTATTTTATGCTTTAACTTTTCAGTAGCGTTTAACAATATTTACTCACTGCTTTATGAGAAATAAGAGCAGTGGATAAATTCAGGAATCCAGTTGTACCGCTGGGACAACTTCAATCTGTTTGACTTCAGACAAACACAGAGTTTTAAAAAGAGACAAAACATTTAAAAAGTGTGGCATGCTTTTGAATTCAACCCCCTGAAGCAAAACTCTGTAGAACAACAGTTAGTAGTTTTTTTCTATGTTTGCTAAAACAAATATTTTCAGTTAGACTCCCCTCCAGGACTTGTGATAAATGAATGTTTAGGATTTTTTTATCTATTTATTTTTTGTTTTTGAACAAACTTTTTTTTTCCAAGTATTTTTTTTTCCAAACAAACCCTTCCTTTCAGGTTTACATGTAAAAAAACAACATAACTTTATGCCCCAATTTCCCTCCACAGACAATAAGGATTTAAAAAAGAAAATTAAAAAAAACCTTCTGGAAAGTGAGATATTCTGAATTATTTCGTTTTTTTATACCTGCTGGTTCTTTCACAGATGCAGCCTTTGTTCATCGAGAGAAATCATACATATTGTTACCTGAGGATGTTTTAGGGAAATAAATCAAATCATCAGTCATGCTTTTTCACCTTCTTGCTGCAAGCTAGTAGCGTTAGCCAGCGGTTCAACGAGCAGCTAAAGCTAACTAACAGGTGCACTGATTTCCCATAACAGACCAAAAACTAATTCACCAAACAATCATTAAACAAACAGCAGTCTGCTAAATAAACATTTAAACTAGCAGAAAAAGTAACTGCTACAACTTGAGCACATTCCTCTAATAGACTCCCCTCCAGGCTTTGACTAGGACATTGTAACAGATGAATGTTTGGATCTAGAGCACTGCCTTGGTTCTTTTTAATGTCATTGTTCTGCTGCATGGTGACCTCAGGTATCCAGGTTCCTCCAGGACCTGCAGCTTCTCTATCCCTGCAATAAGAAGATCCTCCCCCATACCATGATGCTGCCACTACTGTGTTTAACTAGTGGGACGGTGGGTTCATGCCAACTTTTATTTATTCTAGTTTCTTTTTTCTACTCTAACATGTACCGCTGCTCTTAAAGGGCCAGATTTTTTGCAGACAACCTGAGTAACAATGTCTAGGTTTGCATTCGGATCTTTTTTGAGAAAATCCCGCCACTAGAGACCATATTTATTTCTTCCTCGTAGCGATAAGTTACGTTAGCGAAGCAAATGTTGAATCTGATCTTTGAAATGCATCTTGAAAAAAATTCAATTCTTAAAAATGTATCTAAAAAAAGAAAAATTTAGAATAAAAAAATAAAATCTCCACTGTAATAAATGGATCATTGAACCGTATTTATCAGAGCCGTTCTGAAGACTCCAGTGGCGACAACACGCAACGTTTTAGAGTATTTTACGTTTACGCATTTTTTTACCTGCAAAATTTGTAAAAAAATAAAAAAATAAAATAAAATCCTGGCAGAAAATGACCAGCACCATTCTTACATAGATTTTTTTTTTGCAGTGTATTGATAAATAAAATATGAAAAAAATGTGCCAAGGAAAAGAGAAACAACAAAGTTAATCTCAAAGGTCGTTTTTTAAAGTTTCATGTCTAGATTGCATCTTTTTTTTTAATTTACATTTGCAAAAGACGTTCTTTGCTTGCAACAATATTGGAACAAAGTTCACTCCATACGCTTCCATTAATAATCTCACAGGTTCTGCAAATAAAGGAAGCAAACGTCTGTCAAAGCTCCGCTTTAAAAGAGGCTGCTTTGCATTTCGCCCGGTGAGATTTGAACAATAAGCACCAAAGCATCTGTTGTTACATAACATCTGTAGAAATCATTTCTCCTCTTTGTCGCCACTGACACAAAATTCTGAATTCATTGTAAAGCAGAAAATTGGCAGAAATCTGGCAAATTAAAACCTTTCACAATAAATGAAATCAATGGACAGCAGCGATAATTGGAGCCATCTGGGTCCTAAAAGTTACCTCCGTCCTGCAGAGACAAACACAAAGCCGGACGCCCTTTGATAAGTCTTGTGCTTTGCCATTGTGTCGCTTCCCTGCTTCAATTTTATGATCTTGCCGCCTGGGATGAATTTGCTATCATTAAACCGAGTCTGCAGCAACAATGCTGCAGGAAGACTGACAAAAGCCAGACAACGTGCTTGAGAGAAAACAGGGAGTGTTTAAATGTGAAAGCAAGTGATTTCAATGACTGTCAGCTTTCTGGTGCCTCATCAGAACTGAACAAATGTGTCTTTTGTCAGTTTTGTCAGCGTCTTTGTTTCCTCACTCTGTCTTCATCTGACTGATCCAAACATGTCATTTAGGTATGCCTTCATATTCATCAAGGCCCGGTTTGACATATTTTCCTCCGATGCGACCGGCGGCTTTTCTGTCAGGCTGCGAAGTCATGAAAGAGTTTATTCTTTTTTTTCCATTTCTTATTAAACCTTTTCAATTAAAAGGGAATAAAATATGAAATTAGATACTCAGCTGCAGCTTTTTCCCCCCATATTGTTCCCCATTCTTTCATACTTTATGAGATTTTTTACTCACCAGTTAATTACTCAGATGGAGGCTGTTACTGTAACCAGAACTAAACGACACATTTGGTTCAAAGAAAAACCAGGCTGTGATGTTTCTGAGGGAGCAGAAGCAGCACCGGGAGCCTGACCCTTGGTGTTCTACAGCAGTGATCTCTGTTTCATCTCCAGGCGCCTTTTAAACAAGATAAATCCTCCTCTGACAGTGACCCGAGATGAAAGTACGAGACATAAAGCCGGCAGGAGTTCAGGGAAAGTTCCCCTGCGCTCCACCTACCTACCCACACAGCCCGCCTAAACCAGCCTCTTGAAATCCTGGAGCTCAGCAGAAGAAGAGAGAGCGAAGCGTGCTGGGAAGCTGCGGCAGGCTGGAAAAGTTCCTTCACCTCATTCTAACTTTGTGCTTGATCCCACGAGGAGACCCTAAAGATGCCCAGGATTGACGGCCCTAAGCCCGCCGACTCTTTGTCTCACTTCAACCTGGCCTCTTCTTTTGTTCTTTAAGCTGAGGATTCACGCGTTTCTACAGCTCTATTTGGACGTTTGGGGGGGGGGGGGGTGATGAGCAAAACTTGTTCTGTGAGGTTCAAGAGAGGAACTCATAGTCCTGCCTTTCACTTGGATTTCTTACAAACTGTCAGATTAAAGACATATTCAGTTATTTCTGACTCTGTTTGTGACGAAACAAAGATTCAGTTCATTTCCCACGAAGAGAAGGAAGCACAACTTTGCTGGAAACGGGAAAATTACACCAGTTCACTGAAACAGTAGTGAGCAAACTGGTGTTGAGTAACTGCTCCTTGTTTGTTACGCGGTGGTGATGCTGCCTTGCAGTCAGAAGGTCCTGGGTTCAACTCCCAGGTCCAGAGTCTTTCTGGGTGGAGTTTGCATTTTCTCTCCAGTTTGGTTAATTGGTTTCTCTAGATGCCTCTCTGTGTAAAATTTACCAGCAAAACAACAGTATATCTTTTGTTAATAGCATAAATTTAGTCGTAACATGTCATTAACTTTGTTTGTTAAATCAATTCTTTCTTGGTAAGTTAAATCAACTCAGATTTTATTGAGTGAAATTTACAAAGAATTTCTATGTGGAAAAAGTTACCGAGCTTTTGTTCAGTGTGAGACGCAACCATGTGGTACAAACTCTATGATGAGGGACATGGATGGAGAAACCAAAACATGCATCAGAGAAACACACAAACTTTAAGCTTTAATGTTGTTTCTTTTTCATTAAGCCTCCTGGACCATTTGATGGGCAGCTGAATATATATTAAGGTATTTGTGACTCTGGAGGAATGAAACACTGTTCTAGCAAATATACCGTAACTGCTGCTATTGGCTTATATTTTCTATAAAACATTAATAAAAAGACAAGTTTTTATTGAACCTGGATTAGTTATATTGGAAAGATTTTCTTACTTTACTTGTTTTATTCTTTAAGAAGAAGCCCAAGAGCTAATAATTTTATTTCATTTTAACAAGTACATTTATACATATGAATAATAAATGTTTGCTAAAAGACATCATTTACTTACTTTAATGCCTTCGGCTGTTCCATGTCCCATGAACTGAGCTTCCACGTATCTTCTCTCCTTTCACAACACGAAGACTTTCTTTTTAGTCCAGCAGTTTGGTTAAACTTCAGAGTTTTATTAAACATTAGCACAAAAAAGTGAAACATAAATCAGGTTATTTATTTAGTTTCATCTTTTCCACTCTAATGACTGGACAATGTCTGGAACGGGAAACAAACTGCCGGTAGAAAATGAAATCTGTTCATTTTAATGGGCTGAATCAAATTGGTTTGGAGGTCTTAACCCACAACACAGCCACTTTTTGTTCATATGATAAAAAGATGCCTGGGCTAAATCTCCTATAATTTGTAATCTCTGAATATCAACTCCATGAAATGTAGATTATTAGAACTGTTCAGTCGAAGACACCTTGTGAAAAACTTTCTCTACAACAAACTTTAAAACCATGTAATAATTTGCAGTTTGTTCAGGGTGTCCAACCAGCTAACATTATTTTTTTCCCTCTCTTCCTTCAAACCTCAGCTAATCTTCTAACTACTTCTTTCAGGGAGTTTGACTTGTGAATCTCATCCAGACTGCCCTATTTTAACCTGTTTTGCCTTCCTGCTGTCTTTCGTTCTATTTTCTCCCCTTACAAACTGGATCTGACTGGATCAATGTCAGGACCGTTATTGATGCTGATCCTTTCTGCAACCCGGGGGATCGTTGCTGCTGAGCAACACCTGAGACAGTGACTGTCAAATAAAGAGGCTCTGCACCGACATACTTGTTCTGACTGAAAATGTGTAAACAACGTCCAACAATAAATCACCAAAGAGTATTTACCTTTATCTCGGACTCCTCAGTCACTGGTGGGTCTTTATGCCATCCACTCTTCCTCTGTCTCACAACTGAAAACTTTAACTCATGTACAGTAACATCTATAAATAAACTAAGCTAAAATGATACCGTCTTTTGTTTTACACCTCCCATAGAGCCTTTGATTTAATACACAATACCATAGGATGGTACATTACATTGGACATGTCACAATTCCACATCAGGCCATCGTTTATACATAAACCACCACTGATAAAGAAACAACAGCGCTGCTGATATCTACAGTAATGACAAAGTAATTCACTATAGAGATGATTAGCATCCTTTGGGATGGGGGGTGGTTGAAACTAAAGTAATCCTGATGCCACAGCCACATTTGATTATTAATTAATGCATCTTGAGTCATTTGGGTAATAATTAACAAATCAGGGGCACCCAGGGCGTCCTTATTTTATTCCAATTGGGACCAGTTTTTCCTTTTCGATAAAAACTGAAGAAAAGAAATGAAAAAATATCCTCACAAGTAGCTGGATGCTTATTAATCTATGTAAGAAGAAGATTTTGAATATTGGATCCACTTAAAACATCACTTTATTCGTGGTGTAGATAACATAACAACAGCAAAAATAAGACAACAGACAATCAAAGTAAATGTCACAAAAAGCTTTAAGAGCAGCAGGTATCCCTTAGAAATCCATGTGTGTGGAAGCCAAAGCCTCTGGTGATTCCACAATATTATTCAGGGATGTCAATATCTGTCGCTGCAGCTTAGTATTTAATATTAGTGTGTATCTGTGAACACCTGGAACCAAACTCCCATGGTGTGTATCCATTGGCATGCCTGTTTATAAAGTATTTACAAAGCTTCCTCAGAAGAAAAATTTTCTCAATAGCAGGTGTGAGTGGCCCCAGAATTGCCCTATCGGGCCCAGGATCAATAAAGAGCCCCTCAATATCCAAATGCACCCCAGGTCCTGGGACACAAGGGGGGCAGACTATATAAAAATTGCCGCACCCACCAGTGAAGGGCAAACGAGGGAACAAGAAGCCAGACCCCTGAGCAGGCCAAACCCCAAAGGAGCTCATTACCTTGGGGGCCTGATCCTAGGGGCCGTAGTGCTGAGGTTCCACAGGGCCATGGGCTCTGCCAGCAGCCGGTCAGACCCAGCCCAGATGAGGCCAGCCCAGAGGTCCGAGGCGCAGGGGCCCACCAGCCCCTAGTGGAGACCTTAGAGTGCCAGAAGGTCAGGGCTCAGCCCTGCAGCCACCAGAAATTAAACTGTACCGACTAAAGTACCCAACACTTAACCATCAGTGCACCAGCAGACACAGGCACCTGTCTTTGGCAGGGTGCTTAAGAAGGCAGAGGAGGCGGGCCTGCTCATACTTGGGTCCTAAGGTTTTTAACTAGGTATGTATGTATGTGTGTGTGTGTGACATATTCCTACACTCCTCATACATAGACTATCCTCATGGGTCTAGGGGCCAGTCCCCCTACAGGGAAAAGGCCCACAGACCCAGGAGGAGATCCTTAGACCCCTCTTTACTCATCTCATAGAGGTTTACAATTGAAAAACAGATTACAGGTAATTTTTTTTGTTTTAAGATTTTGGATTTCCCATTTCAAAACCAAAATTGATTGGCCAGCATGTCCACAGACTGACCAATATAGAGGGGTTGGACAATGAAACTGAAACACCCCTCATTTTAGTGTGAGTGGTTTCATGGCTAAATTGGACCAGCCTGGTGGCCCATCTTCATTAATTGCACATTGAACCCATAAGAGCAGAGTGTGAAGGTCCAATTAGCAGAGTATTAGCACAGTTTTGCTCAAAATATTGCTATGCACACAACATTATGGGTGACATACCAGAGTTCAAAAGAGGACAAATGGTTTGTGCATGTCTTGCTGGTGGATCTGTGACCAAGGCAGCAAGTCTTTGTGATGTATCAAGAGCCACGATATCCAGGGTAATGTCAGCATTCCACCAAGAAGGACGAACCACATCCAACAGGATTAACTGTGGAGGCAAGAGGAAGCTGTCTGAAAGGGATGTTCAGGTGCTAACCCGGATTGTATCCAAAAAACATAAATCTACGGCTGCCCAAATCACAGCAGAATTAAATGTGCACCTCAACTCCACTGTTTCCACGAAAACTGTCCGCCGGGAGCTCCACAGGGTCAATATACACGGCCAGGCTGCTAAAGCCAAACCTTTGGTCACTCGTGCAAATCTTGGGCTGTGGACAATGTGAAACATGTATTGTTCTCTGATGAGTCCACCTTTACTGTTTTCCCCACAT
>JAUZNJ010029221.1:0-15559 GCA_034780135.1 Jordanella pulchra | reverse complement strand
TATTAAGTTTCATTTTTCTGGTGTATCAAATACTTATTTCACACAATAAAATGGAAATTAATTATTTAAAAATCATATATTGTATTTTTCTGGATTTTTGTTTTAAATTCTATCACTCACAGTTTTGAGTGCATATGATAAAAATTACAGTCTTCTACATAATTTGCAAGTGGGAAATCTGAAAAGTCAACAGTGGATCAAATACTTGTTCTCCCCACTGTAGATAGAGGGGAGCATAATGATGAAAAGTGGTCCCTATGTCCTCCAGCAGTCTGAGCCTATAGCAGCATAACCATAGAGATAGCTCAGGGTAACCTGATCCACTCTAGCTATAAGCTTAGAGGACATTTTTAACCCTAGCCTTAAATTATGACTCCTGTTCTTTGACTGAAGCTGAAAGCTGGATAGATCATCTAAATGGGAGTACCATAACTGTATCCACAACTATTCAATACTTTGAAGGGCCGAGCTCTGCTGTAAGTATGTAGACTCAATAGTTAAAAAGTTCTGGACTTTAACTAGGCCATTCAACTATTCTTTTGTAGCTCGAGCTGCATTTATACTGTTTTTTTCCACTTCAGTCTCATAACACTTTTCTTCCGCTTGCCATTCTCTCTACCTCCATCCATCAACTTTAACCCGCTCATTGCCCCTGCATGATGCTGCCACCATCATGTTTTAATATACAAGAAAAAAAAATAAAACAAAAGTGAACATGTTTGCAAAGCCCGGCAGAAGGAAAGAGAGGGCTACCTGTGAATGAGGTACGGTATCCCCCATCTTCCTTCAGATCGAGCCTTACGCGTTGAGTGTGCTGAAAGCAGGAAGTGATCAGAACCCTCAGTGTCACACCCAGACTTCCCTTCAACCATCAGCACAACAGGAAATGAGAAACACTTCGCTGTGGTACACCAAGGTCTCACTTCGTAGAAATACAAAGATGTCATCAGCAAACAGACGCAGTTTCTTCCTGTTTGATCAGAGGAAGTATATATGTACGTTTAAGGTGAAAAAGCAACAGAACTGGTGCCAGGGCAGAAGGAAAGAGCCCGACAGTGTCAACATGTTCCTCCTCTAATGTCAGCAGCTGGGCCTCTCCTGTCCTCCGTCCCTGCTGGCCAATTAAGAAACACAGTCGGATATACTCTTGAAAAGGAGACTGGAGCAGCAGAGCATCACCTTGGGAATACTGAGTGTGAGATAATGGTGATAGAAGATGTACAAGTGGGAGGGGGACACGGTGGTGGGTTCAGCATGACTGAACTCACACATGGTGAAGACATTCAGAGACTGCAACAATACAACCGCCAGGCTCTACTGGGTGTTGGTTTGCTTCAGTTAAATACAACAGTGCTTCTTCATATCAATTCCTGCTAGAATCATCATGTACAACATTAATTTACAGTTGGTGACCCCACTCGGGGCTCTTTATCAACCAGTGGGAGGTCTAAAGATCCAATACAGAAACAAGAAAAAATGTTAAAGTGCTAAAAATGTAAAATCATCACTTATTAGATTATTTTAGAACTAACTGTAAAATAAACCCAATAGTTTAGGTCATAAGTCAACCCGGGTATTATTTTGGGGATCAGAAGCTGAAAAGTTTAAAAACCTCTGATGTAGAACAACCATTGGCAGGTAGAGCTGGAAAAAATGAAATATACTGTAAGCAAGTAGTTCTTCTTGAACTAAGTGTATTATAACTTGATTTAAGCAGGTAAGACAATTTACCAATGGAATAAGATGAATTTCATTTAAAATTATCTGACGGTTAAAGTAAAGGACAAATAAACTAACTTTATGAAATATCAGCTTCTTTTTACATAAATATTTGCAATTATAAACGTTCAGTAAAACCTTATCCTGTCCTCCATAAGGAAGTTTGATCTGCTAGGGTAATGCGACATAATTACTCAATTGAAAGCAGTTTAGAACATCTTCATTTAAACCGCAACATGACTTGATGGCTTGTGGGGTTCACAAACGCCCCCGGCTCAGCCTCAGTCACACCAAGTGGATTGTCAATCTTCGTCTCAGTGGGATTACAGTTTCATTCTGATCTAGCCGGATCCAATCAGAATAATCTGACTAATATGTTTAAACAATACATTTTTAGTCCAAAGCGATCCAAAGCTAATGATGCAGCGCAGGGTTAAGAGTGTTTAACTTGAGCTGAGAAGCAAAGTGGGCACTGTGGTTATTTTTAGTGTCCAAAGGGTAAAAAACAAGGATGTAAACAAATAATGACTCACGATTAATTATAGATTAATGGTTAATGACATTAAAATTTGAACATCCGTTTAAAAAGAATTCCTTTCATTGTTGAAATGCTACTGCCGTCCACTGGAGGGCGCTGGTGTTCATTCTTCAGTAGAGCCATACTGGTATTTTTTAAGAGAAGTAATGGAGGCATGCTAAAGCAGAAACGGGAATCGATCCGGAGTCTGTTCCAGGATTATTTACCCCGTTTAATGGAGACAAGGATGAAGAGGAACTTCATGTGATTCAGTTTCTAAATCCAAACGTTTCATAAGCTCCTCAAGTTATCACCTAAATAACCACCTGTTTAAAGGCATGTCAGAGTGACATACCCTGTCTGTTAATGATAGTTTACAGTCTCTGTACACTGGAAATAAATTCCTGTTTTGTTATATCCTCTAAGTGTGTTTGGTTGAATTATGTTTAAGAACAGAAATTTTGTTTATTCCGTCAGTATTTATCAAAGCAGGGGCAACAAATGCTTAAAGTAAATTGCACAACTCTTTTTGAATCCAGCAGATTATAACATATTTAGATCGTTCAATTATTGGAAAGATTTATTTGATACAGGAGAACACTAAGTTGTTGTTTTTTTTAAATGGCTGCTTATCGATAAATTATTAGTTGATTGACAACATCAACAAATTTTAGATTAATCTATTAATCGATAACTTGCATCCCAGGTAGGAAATAAATATTGGTTACCTGCCATACCTTCATTAGTGATGCATTGATTTTGGCCATGCTCCCACATTGATGCATCCCTTATGACTCTACATGACAAAGCGAACCAAGTCACCCGCTGACAACAGCTACACACGCTGAACGAATAAGGAATGTGTTGCTTTCTACCATATATGCCGTCCTTACACCCTGCTGTCTAATGACACATGATTTGTATTTCACAACAATGACTGCATGGCTTCAACTTGCACAACCGTTATTAGGGGCAGCGTCTTTGTTTTCTGTAATGTGTAATGCTTGACTGAAACAGAAAACTGTTCCTATTATCCACACACACAAAAAACGAGTTGCTTCACACATCAGATTAGGACATCACTAGGAAATCCTTGGGAATCTTTAACGTCACATTTTCTCTTCCTCATTTAATATTCTGTCAATTTTTACCCAAATAGAGAATAAAAAATAAGGACTGACTGTCAGCTTGACTTTCTTTTCAATCCCTGAAAGCCGATACTCACTTTCTTTACTTCGTCTGGATAACAGAGACAACATCCTTCTGCCTGCCCAATGATGCAGAAATATCTCCTGGTAAAAACCGGCGTCTGATTGAAAGCCTGGCCTCTCTGTTGCCCCAGGATTTACAAACACAATGTGAGAGCTTCCAACCAGAGTCCATTGCCGCCTCAGAGATCCTCACTGCTCCACTCAGAAGAACGAAGGGGCAGAGATGAGACGGGTTCTTCATTGGATGTTCGCTTGTCAAGCGTAACGAGGTGACATTTTGAGAGAAACTCCCTCCCCGATCCGGGAATTCAACCCAAACACAAAGGAGATTTCACAGGACCCCCCTTCATCTCTGTCCCCATCCCTGCTCGTGTCATTAGCATGTTAATGGGCGTCAGGGGGAACTGCAGGAGGAGCAGTGAGAACCTAGAGCTGAAAGGAAAAGGCATGGGAACGGCGGCTCAGGATGGTTGTTGACTGGGCCTAAATGGCTCCAAATCAGCTGAAACCCAAAAGCCCCCAGAATCCAATCAGCCGATGAACTGAACAGAAGTCAGCCTTTCTTTTTAATCAAACCTGATTAATCAGCCGTCGTCACCAAGCACAGAAACTATTTGGGAGAGTCTGATGACGGCTTTCATCAAGAGTTGGGTCCACCCTCGCTCTAATTGAATTTATTTCTAATGTGTTTAGCTGGACTTACACGAAACACCTGAATAGCTTCCACTAACAGAGCCCTGACACCAACTTACTGGAAAACTCTGAGAATATCACAAAAGGACCAACAAACAAAACAGAAACAAAGACAGAACCGCTGTGGAGTCGAATAGTTTCCATTATTGTTGCATTTTCTTTAGCTGTAAATTTAAAAATAAAATGCAATCCAGAAATTGACTCTGAAAAACATTTTATTAGAAAAAAACGATTTTTTCAATATATTTGTTGTTTGCCAGATTTTAGTACAATTCTTTATTTTTTATAAAGCATTTTTCCCCAATTTTTATATCTTTCTATCTTATTTTTCAAATTCTTTTACAAACAATTTTGTTACAGATTCTATATTTTCATTTCTTTATTTTCTGAAACAAAACTGGAACATCTAAAATCTGTGAAATAAATCTTCAAAAAATGACAAGATTAGAAAAAAGTTTCAATGAAAAAAAAAAAAAACACAATCTAAGAAGAAAGCAGTTACTCTCAAAACCGTTTTTTTCTATTACATAAAAAGTGTTTCAAAGTTTAAAAAATATTTTTTTAATTTCAAATATCATTTATAAAACATGCTCTTTGCTTGCGACATATTTGGAACAGAATTCGACCCAATAAGCCTTTGGATCCATAACATTTGGACAGACAGGTGTTGAATTTATCAGGACACGTTTGTTCAAACTAAATAAAGACTTTTAGCATCATTATTTAGGAAGCTATTGCTGAAGCAGAAAACAGCAATCCCCTGAAAGGGCAGTCACCCAAACCTGCATTGGAAAAGCTTAAAGAAAACATCGAGTTGCCTCCACAGCAGGTCCTGAACTCATTAACATTGACCCACCCAGGAGGTTCTCAGGGCCAACATAAGGCTAATGAACTCATACCAGGCCCTTAAAAACATCCCATAATAACCACTGACCACTTTCACTGTTTGTTAGTAAAGAGATTTTACAGAAAGAACTGAATAAATCTCTAGAACCCGTACAGAAGCGTGCATCTACAACGTTTCTTGAACAGTCTGCAATATTTGGTGCAGACTATAAATGTGGCGTCGCTTTAAAGAATACCGCCTGGCTGCCAAACAGCCCATCCCTGCTCTGAGGTGCCGTTGTTGCATAAGAGCATCAGAGGTGGGACATGCAGTTATGATGATGCCTGCCTGCCCTTTGCAGGCCGGTTATAAATAGCTCTTTGCCGTTGGGCGGTCATTCGGAGCAGGTGTCTGGAAGCTCATCAGAGCGTCCATGAACCGCTGCTGTGACTCAGCGCATGTCAGCATTAACGCAAATAACACTCAGATCATGTGCTGTTTACTCTGCGGCGATAAGCTCTCACACGATGATGATGAAGCTCTGACAAGAGAGCTAAGAAAAAAACATCTGAGCAAACTCTGCTTTAGCAAAGTATTCACACCTCCTGAGTCTTTTTTAAAATTGTGTTACCCCACTATCTTCGCTCATTCTTAGCTTGATTCATGTGTGAGCCAAACAAAGTGGTTTGTAGTGAAGTGAAACCAAACCGTTAAAGATAAAAATGTTGTCAACATTCACACAGCAGATCGTCCCCTCTAGTTTTTACTCATTTAGACATTGAAAAATCTCCAGATTCATCCTCAATAGAAAGATTTGATCTGTTTTTTGATCTAAACCCAGAACTGACAGTCATTCCTGATTCTATTATTTGTTTACATCTCAACAGCAAACGGTTTCTGTAAGTAAAAGCCCAAACTGGATTCATCTGGTTTTCTTTGACTTTTCTCCTCAGTCTTCCACCAGCTGAGATTCATTGACACAGAGGCGGTGTTATTTACTAATTAGATGACCTCTGAACAGACCTGGTGGAAGTTAGCTATCCAGGGTTTGTTTTAGGTTTTTGTACGAAATATTGGAAATCTTGAATCACTTTATTTCAATTTAAATCACTTGTGTTAGTCACACGAACTACAAATGAAACAGACTGAAGTTTGCGTTTTTAAAAACTGGAAACTGGTGGAGGGGACAGTGTGGATGAGACGAGAGGCTGTTGGGTTAGTTCTCCTTATTACCCATCAGCACCTCCATTGTGTGATAGAGAATTAACATGTAAGTTAGGTTGAATTACCTTTCTGTGGCTGAAGACTTAAAGAAGCTCATCTAATGGCTGTCAGCAGATTCAGGAAGGAGTTTTTCATCATGTACTTTCATTAAATTAAAGCTGAGAAGGAACATGCCCTTTAATTAACCTCCTCACCATCCAAAACAACAACACTCCTGCTTTTATGTCCTGCTCCCACTGACAAGAGAAACCAAATGAGGTTCAGAGTTGATTCTGTTTTTCACTCATAGTTAGAGGACACTGGGTTAGGTCAGCAAACATCCAAAGTTCAATGTCTAGGGAGCAGCTTTACACAAGCTTAACCTTCAGAACCAGCATAGGTTCAGCTCAGACTCATCAAAACCCAGTGGATCCAGATTTATAGCTCAAACATCTGACAAATACACCTTATGTCACATTTGTCAAATACAAAAATAACATCAGATATCAGTCAGTTTTCTAAATTAATCTTTAATGGCTTCCTGTTAGTTTGTTTCTCGTTGTGCTCAAAGTGATAAAATGATCAAAGGGTCGGATCTGATTCACATCATGTGTTGTTGTCAGCGAACAGCAGAGACAGGGACTCTAAACTGGAGCCATACAGTTTGTAAAAAAACTAATTTTAACTACATGAAAAATGTAACCAAAAAAAGAAAAAGAAAACCTTGTTTTCAAAATTGAAATCAAAAGATCTGAATCATACTTTTGAAACTGGACAAACAGATTTGAAACTGAAAATGTAAAAAATGAAACACAAAATCACATAAACATAGAATATCAAAGATGACACTAGTATTTCCTACGGTTGCTAAACGCTACAGCTGGGAGTATTTCATCCAGCTGTAGCATAAGCTGTCTGATTATTTATACACCTTGGCCATTTCTCAATTCACTAGGACACAAGTATGGACTCTTTTCAAGTACGTTCTTAACAAAAACACAGGAAAGTATGGCCTCGGAGAGAACACAGAATAAATCTGTCAATTGGAACAGAAGCTAGCCACAAGCACGGCACGTCTGGAGCTACGCTTCACCTTCTTTTATTAATAGTCTCTAGATAGTAATAAATTTTAGAGGAGGAACAATGATGAACAAGGTCAGATAAAGAAAAATCTAATTAATATTTTGCAGAATAAAAACCACCATCAGAGCCACCAGTACTTCACACACAGCTACGCTGAGAGAGGGCTGCTACAGACGGGCTAACGTTAGCCATGGCTGCTACAGATGGGCTAATGTTAGCCATGGCTGCTGCAGATGGGCTAACGTTAGCCTTGGCTGCTGCAGACGGGCTAACGTTAACCATGGCTGCTGCAGACGGGCTAACGTTAGCTATGGCTGCTGCAGACGGGCTAACGTTAACCATGGCTGCTGCAGATGGGCTAACGTTAGCCATGGCTGCTACAGATGAGCTAACGTTAGCCTTGGCTGCTACAGACAGGCTAACCTTAGCCATGGCTGCTACAGACGGCCTAATGCTAGTCATGGCTGAGGGTAGCCTCAGAGCTCCACTTGTCGCTACGGTTCTCTCAACATTGGAACTTTTTTTTAAATTACGCACTAAATCAGTAAATGGGCCACACAGTGAAGCTTAGATGTATAATATTCTTGCCTCAAATAATCTTAAAACGTACTTTAGTGGAACAACGACAACAGAAAATTAAACTTTTAACGTAATATTCTGAGCTCTGTGAGCGCTAACCTGGAAGCTGCTGCAGCCGCGGTGCATGCTGGGACTGCTGCCAATCTGGAGAACGCACTAGTCTGATCTAATGCATGCTGGGTAAAGAGGGAGGAGCAAGAACAACATCCGGGGATTTTGTCCCTTCTCTGTTTTGTGTTCAGTGTTGAGGCCGATGACGTTTTACAAGTACACGAGAAGGCACAAGTAGACATACCCTAATCTAGGCTCCGCCTCCATGCCGAAGAGCCAGTGTTTTTAAAAAATGTCAAACAAAAAAAACAGTTTTAAATCTATTTTTTTTGTTAAAAAACAGTTTTCAGTTTCTTCTTTATTTTAGTTTCAAGTCTTTTTCAGTTTCACAAATATACTTATTCAGCTTCAAATCCAGCTTACATCTTTTTAACATTTAATTCTCCTGCTTCAGATTCTTTTTTTTCCCAGTTTCATTTTTTTTGACCCCATCTAAGCTCCGTATCTTATCCTTGTCATTTAATTAAGCCTAATCTACCAACTACCAGCCCGATTTTGGCCACATTTAAACAATTGTGACACCAAACATCTCTCCATCTGAAAAAGGTACTGCTAGGCGATAAAAAATACCCTTTTCTCAAAGGAAGATTTCTTTTTTTTAGTGGAAGAAGTGATTCAAGACAGAAGATAATTTCAGTATAAATCTAATAACTGTCAGAGCCAAACGTTAACGTTCGTTAACATATCAAATCTTTTTTAAAAGGGAAATAAATTGAGATTACACAGTTTATAAGAAGACGGTCTGTGTTATGATTTTAATTTTACGTATGTTGTTAGTGGAGCAGCACCTATTGGTTATTTTGCTGATTAATTAATCTGTCCATAAGTTTTTTAATTATTCAATTAATAGCAAAAGGGTCCTTAAAGAAGATCTTTTTTACAGAATAAACCAGTTGAAAGTAAAGTTTTTCCACTTGAGGAGTTCTGGATAGAGCAAATTAATGGGTGAAACAGTTTTTATACAGTTTTAGTATAATTACTGTTCTTAGGATTAATCGTAATAGTTGATTGATGGCGATTAATCCGATAAACTGTTTCAGAACTAGTTGGTTGGTTATTTTCAGACAGGGAAGAGGTGTAGAAAGAGGGAAAAAACATGCAGCAAAGGTCGACTCGACTCGAACCAGTGACGGCGGCGCCGACCGAAGCCTCCGTACTTGTGCTTAACCACTACACCAACACAACGCAATGTCTTTTGTAAACCTAACTAAATGTGGCACATAAAATAATCTAAAAAAATCATTTTGCACAGATGAATAAAGGAATAGTGGTTAATGAAAAATGAACAGAATTAGTTTTTATTTTTCTGAATCAATCTTGGAATCGATTTAGAAATGGAGACATAGTGTTAAAGTTTACTGGATCCTCATGGATTAACAACCATAGCCTGTGAGCTCCATGTCCCTCAGAGTTTCTGAGCACGTGCAGCAGACAGGAGGTCCGGTCCAGTCGGCAGCAACGATCAGACACCTGATGGAGGGTTTCAGACGGGTGCCGCTAGACAGACTCCTACTGACACCCAGTCACCACTCTGATGCAAACCAGCACTGCTGCTCTGGGTTTAACCTTCCAACACGTTGCAAAGAAACCTGCTGCGTTCCTCAGCTCCAGCTTCACACAGAAGGTACAAAAAAAGAAAGAAAAGAGACTTTGTGTTGCAGGAGGACTCGGGCGGTCACAGAGTTGAGCTGCAGGATTTCTCTCTCCCACCACATCCTGTCTGCAGCGTCTAAACCAAACATGAGAGGCAGAGGCTCTGCAGCGGGTTGCATTTCAGCTCAGCTCTCAGATTCCATCCAGAAGGGCTGCGTGAAAACTCACCAAAATCAGCTCAAAGTGTAACATCTGCCATGATCAGCTAATGCAGCAGCTTGGAAGCATCAGAGTCCAGCCTCCCTAAATGATCTCCAACCTCCTGAGGAGGATCCTCTACGCTCAGACGGACACAACGTCGCTCCACTTACTGAAGCATTAAAGCTGCATGACGTCTGATGCCTCAAGTGTTTGTCCTTCTGCAGAGTTAGAGACGCAAACAAACAATAGCTGATAATTTGTTGATAGTTTCTTTTTTCCCCAATGGGACGTTGACAGATTGAAAGAACTTGATTAAATACGATCACAACCAGATGTTTGGTGATAAAAATGTTGAAGCCCATTTGAAATGAGCATATTCTTCAATTCTATTAGTTAATATTGTTGGCCTTAGAAAGACTGTGAAGAGTCTTTGAGCTTTTTAAGGTTAGAGAGGATTGGAAGGAGCTTCATTAACTGCAACTGAAAACACCAAACTGTGACTGAGAAAAGCTGCTACTGCCCACTGCTAGTCAGCTGGCTGAAAGGGGGCATCGCCTTTGTTGTTTGAAACAAAAATAGACCAAAAACTGACTCATTGAATGATGTTTGCTTCATTCTACAAAACAAAACTTGAATGATAACAAATAATATAAATTGACTGTAATAGGCTCTTGTTAGCAGAACCTCCTGATTTTCTGTTGTTTTTTTTTAAATCAAGTGGGTCGACTCATGAATTACAAGGTTTATATTTCTGGGCTCGGTTTTTAAACATTCAGAACCTGTTTATAGCCTGAAGCTGACAAATTTGGCCTTTTCTCTTTAAACGTCCTAGTCAAAGCCCGGGAACCAAGCAGCTGCTGTAAAGCCTGAATATCCCTCCTGCTGTAATGGTTCGGTGGTTCCCTTTGTTTGTGGGAGCAGAGTGACGTCCTCCGTCTTACTACAGCTGCTGCACGGCCTCAGGGAAGCCGGCGGAGTGAGAAAAGGAGGAAGAAAAGAGAAACATGAAAACGGCTGAGGAGGCAGAGATGCTGCCTGACTGGACCGACCGGTCAGAGGAAGTGAGACCGAGCCTCACTTCAGGTTAAACCAGAAGGACCGCTGCAGGTTCAACATCAAACCAGGATCTCTAGTTGGTTCTGATTTGGAGCAAAACCTCAAAGAACCGAGACGTTTTTTTTTTTTCTTTTTCTTGTATTGTTATCGGCCAATAATTGGTTAATGCATCCAGCAGCTGTGACTTCAGATCATAAGAAGCTTCAGGCTGAAACAATGATTGATTATTGAAAGAATCATCAAATAATGTATTCATTTTTTATAGATTAATTGAAAACATTAATCAATGAATAGAAATACTGATTGGTTGCAGTCCGATTCCATTTGCTATCTATTGTTGCTTTTTTCTTGTTAATAAAGTTGTTCTTTTTTGTTTAAATTGTTGTTATCATTTTGTTTTTATAAAGTAAATAAGGCCAAAAAATGAATTAATTTACCATGAATTTGGTAGATTTAACATTTAAATACTAAATTTTATTTAAACTGTTTCCATTATTCCTGCTTTACTTTCTATATAAGTTCTATGTGGTTTAAGGAGGTCACTGCTCCGGGATATAGGAATAAAAGTTTGGTTGAGACTGATCAAAATAATCGGTATCGACCTAAAAAAACGGTTGATCTCGAATAACTTGAAGACAAAAAATAAAAAATCTGACAACTGGAATCAGGATGTTAGATCCATGCATCTTATCTTCCCATCAACTCTGGTCAGCTTCTCTTCTATGGGAGGACAACCCCGCAGCATAGTGCTGCCACCACCATGCTCTGCTGCTGAATATCAAGTATGCAACATGAGAGCTGCTTTCATGGTATTTTTAACCCGATCCAGCCTGTTATTAATCCAGCTTTTTCCTCAGTCCTCCTAGTTTCCTGTCAGAACAACGTTCCTAAACGCTGTCTCTGCTCATAGTATCATCTACCTCCTGCCGGGCCCCCAGGGGACGGTCAGAGGCTAACTGGACAATTAACCAGATCAGTCTGCACGCTCCGTCTGATGCAGAATGAATTGGACCGCCCAGAACATCATGCAGCTCCACATTAGTGGCGATGGAAGTTCAGGATGTTAGCTTCCAGCCACATTTAGCAGCATGCACCATCCCATAATATGTCAATGCAAACGATGAAGTGTGAAAAATGAAAGAATTAAACCAGCACAGAAAGGCCCCCTAATATAAACGAATGGACACATTTGTCTGATTCAGAAGCTGGAAATCAGCCAATCGAAAGGCCTGGAAGTCCGACTGATGGTCAGCTGAGGTTCTGGCCCCGTCAGCTGACAGCAGCACGGATCGATTCCACGTTTGGAGCAGCAGCACCAGGCGGTCACTGCTCTCCGCCTGCAGGAACGCGGCTGATTACACCACTGGCTGAGGAGGGAAGGAACAGGAGGCGCTCCAACAATGAAGCTGTGAGGGAAGAAGAATGGCATGCAGGCCGGGCCAGAGCGGGCCGGGCCAGAGCGGGCCAGGCCAGAGCGGGCCGAACCAGGCCGGGCCAGAGCGGGCCAGGCCGGGCCGGACCAGGCCGGGCCGGGCCAGGCCGGGCTGTGTTTCTATCATAGGGAGGTCCTGGGCTCCCTCCTCCTGCAATCTCCAGATGAAGTTTTCTAAGGATGCAGATGAAGAAATGAGCTGATTCTGTTTAATAATCTCCTTCCTCTGTCACAGAAGAAGCTGCTATAAACCGTCTATTATCAATATAAACTCATTTATTCTGCTGTGATTCGTCTTCATTTGAGGATTTACGTCCATCCTACCCCCAGAAACATCCCTCAGAGGCATTATTTTAATGCTCCAACTACAAGAACCCACACATTATGTTCTAAAGAACCTTTCTTTACACAGAATTGTATCTTTTAAGTCCAATCAGAGTCAATAATGGAGATTTTGAAGGTGTAGCCCAGACTTGTTTAACCCCCTCTGAGTCGTGGAATCTCCTGTGAAACTCCAATGACTGATACCTTCACAGTTCCTCCCTTACAGTCATGCTCCCCTGGGCAGAGAGCCACTTTACACCCTGCCTGCTGCTTCCTCTCTGCTTTATATAAACCACTGCATCTCTGAAGCTATGATTTCAAGCTGGGGTAACTAAAGCTGCTCCGGGGGCCTCTACCACCATTCATCTCACATGGGGCCCCCAAAGGCTCCTGAATGTGATCTCCAAACTGGACCATCTCCGGTTGGACACCCAGGCCGACATCCTGTCAGTCTGAGGGGTTCCTGATGTTCACCTCTGGATCCCAGATGGACTCACCCAGAGTTTTCACAGCAATCTGTCTCGTCAGAGGCGGCGGCAGGTTGATGCACACCAGATCCACGTCCTGATGCAGCAGCACGTCGTCGATCCGGTTGGTGTAGAAGGGAACGTTCATCTCCTTGGCCAGCTCCTCCGCCTCCTCCTGCGTCCGGCCCCACAGCGCCTTCACGGCGAAGCCCTCGTTCTTCAGCAGCGGGATGATGACCCGGGCGGTCAGGCTGGTGCCGAACACGCCGACCCCGGGAAGCATGGCGTCGTTTTTTAAATTAAATTCCGGTTCTTATTTTACTCCGATGTGAACCGTCCCCTCTCCTGCACTGATCGGTGTGAAGCGGCAGCTGCTGCGGTCAGGTTGGCCATCCACCTGCAGCCTCACAGCCGCCGCCGCTCCCGCTCAGATCAGACATTTAGTTGAATTTCCCCTCAAAATATCAGCCCGTAAATAAACAGAATAATCAGGTTAGGGGTCCTCTGGGTTAAAAGGGAAGGTTTCCTATCAGCATTCCGGTCCACGTCTGCCAGCGATCAGCGCGGTGACTGCGGTAACCGCCGGGTTAGCCGTCCATCTTCCAGCGGGGCTTCTGCCTTCAGATCATGGCTGCCGGAGAACGGAAACAGAAAACCCCCGAGAAGGAGCTTCATCCAGCGGCAGGTGGACACAGAGAGCCCCCGTCACCGCTGCTAAGCGTCCGGAGGAGGATCTGACTGCAGCGGCTGCAGGCAGGCAGTCAGCCCGGGGTTGAATCCGATGCGGCGGCTCACAGGAAGCTCAGCGCGACCCTTCACAATAAAAGCTGCGCCAAACGTTTCCGTATCGGAGGAACTTTTCAGGGGCGGTTCTAGACCAAATATCAGCTAATACTTGAAACCAACCACCATCTATCTAGGTATCCAACTCTGTAAAGGTGTAATAATCAGCCACAATCGATACTCCAAACATTTGATTCGTTATTTTGTGCAACTGAAACAACTTATTGTTGTCTTACAGGTATTGTCCTTATTAAAAAAAACAAGATAACAGAAGTTTATTTGCATTACACAATTCAGTACAGGGACAGTTTGAATTGACCGCAGTTTTTGACTTTGACTTAAAAGATCAAAAAATCAAGGATCAAAACATTAAAGGTGAATTGTGATCCTATAACAAGTTTGGAAAAATAAATACTTGTCAAACCTGAAATCAACATGTCAGGTTTTCTTGATGATCTGGTATCGGTCAAAAAACTACTGTGACAGTGTGCGGTGACATCACTTTAGGCGTTGCTGGCAGGATCCATGTGATATGCCAATTAATTGTACATTTATCCGAAACTGATTGTAGCAGCCTGCGTGGAGAATGAGGAGGTGCTTGGAAAAGAGGGGGAGAGATGTGGCAGAGTGGGGTCCTGTCACAACGCCTCCAATGGATCATGGAGCTTGGCTACTTGGCTAAGGGGGTTATCCCTTTGGATGAGTGGTCGACGTGTGTGACTACACCCGGGAGTCTGGGGATCGAACCCCACCCGGGCCCTCTGTAGTGTCCACCTCTCCACACTACATTCAGTGCAGCACTAAAGCAGTGATCCTCAATACAACTGAAATGAAAAAAAGTGCATTTATTCATTTATTTTATCATAGCTGAAGCAAAAGTATGAAGATAAAAATATGAAATGGAGCCGTTCATTTAGTCTCTGTCCCAGTAGGTATATATTTATAGAATATTTTGTATTACATCTTTAGTACAGGCCAGGGGCCAGAACCAGTTCTACAAGGGCACAAAGACAGCAGTAGGAGCACCTGTTGAAGGGAAATGAAGCAGAGCACCCTGAGAAGCTTTTATTTTAAAACTCAATATCCGGTCTTGCTTTAGGCAATATTTGACTTTACATGGAGCTCTGCTGGTAGGTTTAACCCTTCAGCGCCCAAACACATCCTGCCCTTTTAAACCCAGTGGACAGCTATGCAGAGGCTGGTTTCCTCTACAGGAGGCTGCTGATGCTAATCCTTCAGATACCGTAGCGCTCACTCAATACAGCGACATCTACCGTACAACCAGTGTAGGTGCAAAATAAATCTCCTCCAGTGGTGGTTCTAGATGGAATTTATAAGGGGGACAGATTGGGGCCTTTTTTTAAAAAAAAAAACAAAAAACAAAACAGCATCATTTAGTGTATTTCATCGGAGACCTAATGGATGAAAACTCCAATCCTATCTTTGCACAACTGTAGCTTAAATCAGACTTTGATTTCTAATTACATGAAATTGCAAAGGTTAAGGATTAAAATGATCCAGGGAATTACTAACTGATGTTCTTTTCTGTCAGTGCATGTCATCTTAAACTTGAAAAATGTACTTAGATTTATGCAAAAACAAAAATAGGTTTAAAAAATTCTGAAAATAAGTTTTTGTGCCCTTAAATTGAAAAAGTAAATAAGACAATCTGCTAAAGGAATGAGCAGAGGCGGATCTAGGGGGTGGCTACTTGGGCTACAGCCCCGAATGTTTCCTCAAGAGCCCCGGATCTTGCTTCTG